>JZKD02S2443112.1:843106-872678 GCA_000966675.3 Picea glauca
TTTATTCTTGTTATTGTTTCCTTTTCCAAACCTTTATAGTATCTTTCTTTTGTTTGATGGTGGTAATATGTTCATTATTTTATTTTTCTTATTTTCTCCTCCATACCTTTTTATATCCTAGTCTAGAAGGTTTTGTCGTGCTATGTGTCCATAGTTGTGGCATTTGTAACACTCAACATTATTGTAGATACCTCTATTCATTTCTTGAGTATTTATTGCATAAGCTTTACAGTCTATGGCCTTAAGTCCAAATTGTTGCAAGAAAAACAATAAACAGGAAATAAACTTTGATACATGGGAGAAAAGGGTCTTATTTGAAATGGAGATCTTTGAGATGCTTGTTTGTCATGTCTTGATTGATCATGGTCTTTTAATATGCTATTGGAATCCCCTGAACCATTTGTATGAATTTTAGTCTTTGATCCAGATTTATGAGCAGAACAAAATGAAACAAATATCTATAACATTAACAAAGATATACAAAGAACAATAAAGAATATATGGTGGAACTTAACTTCTATTAAATAAGAAATCTGTTGAAACTATAAAATGCAGAATGAAAACAATCTTGCTTGAATGGTGGTAGCTAATCTATGAGAAGAGATGTGGCAGCTATGGGGATTCGTCTGATCACATTACAATGAAGCATACATACCTTTTTAGCATCAATAAGTAAACAAAAAACCCTAGACATCCAAAAACCTAACCCTAGGAGATGAAGCACCAAAATTCACGTGGGCCCCGATGGGGTAAGTTGGTACATCAACTTCCCGGGGTCATAACTTTTGCATACGATCTCTGTTTTAAGTGCATGATATCCCATTGGAAAGGTATATGAGGAATACACATTATTTTATTACACTCTAACTCTGTCTACAATGTGATTGTGGCGGGCCCAGAAAACGTTGTTTAGGGCCTCAAAATGACCTCAAAAGTTTAGGACCCGAAAAGCTAGAAAAAAATTGCTAAGATAACAATTGTAACTGCCAAGATGAAATTTGTATGCGAGCAATATGGAAGAGGTGGGTGGCCCCCGATATCCACCTAGATCAATATTTCTTTAGTCTTTCTTGGAAGTTTGAAACTCTTTTCTTCTTCAATATGTTTCCGCTTGTGGTCATATCCAATACTTGTCTTGTCACTGAGAGATCTTTGTTGATCAAGGATGTCTTTTAAGGCTGATGAAATCTTCTAAAACTTTAATTTTGTGGCAACTACCCTTTGTACTTCTTCTCTTAGTGAAAGTATCTCAAGTTATTTCTTTTGACAATCTTCTTCCTTTTCTTTTAGTAGTGTCTTTTATTCACCAATGATCCTTCCTGCTTCTTCAATACTTTTTTCCATCTGTCTTTTTGAATTCTGATTATATTCTTGAGATTTTTGTAGTTAACCTTTCATTAATTGGTTCTCCTTTCCTAAATTTTAGATTTCTACTTCATTTTCCATGTTTTCCAAGCTTAACTTCTCCAATTCTTTCTTTAGGGAGCCAATTTTAGCTTCTTTAATATCATTGGCCTTTCCTTTTTCATTTTGTTGGATTTTAACTATTTCTCCTATCCTTTTTGTCTCTTCTAATTATTTCCTTAGAGAGGAAGTTTGTTCTTCAAGTATCTCACGAAGTTGATCCTTTTATTTTAGTTGTCTTTCTATTAGTTAATTTGTTGTTTCCGCCTCTTCAATTTGGACTTCAATTATTTTTTCTTTCTCTTCAAAGATTTGTAACAACTGCTCCTTTAGTAACATATTCCTTCTTCTGAGTTTTGTGATTCCATCTTGATCACAGATAGGTTCTCCTCTATGTTCAACTGTCTCATATTTATACTTCAACAATTCACCTTTCAACTTTTTATTCTTTTCTTTGAGTTTGCCTATTTCTTCTAAAGCACATATGATTTTTGTTTCATGATCTACTTTAACATCAATCTCATGCTTATCTTCTTATGTTGAATATGCTTTTCTATCAATATGTGTTTGTAGGTTTTTGAAGAGAGTCTCTTATGTTTCACTATCACTATCATCAGAATAATTGTTGTCCTCATTGGAGTATAGATTATCCTTTTGTGTGTTTCTATTTTTTACATAATGACAATCAACATCAACGTGTCCTATTTTTCCACAAATAAAACATTTAGACAGAGGAATACCTTTGTATATCCTTGATCCTTCTTTGGGATTTATGGCCGTGTTGGATTCCTCGACATCTGATTCACTATCTGAGTTGTCCTTGTCCAGTTATAGCCTTTCTAAAGCTATTTTCTTTACGTAGAGGTCTTGTAGCTTGTCCCAAATCTCTTTGGCTGATGATCATTGCCCCACTTTGGATTTTTCAAAATCCACTAAGCCACTTAATATAACATTCATGGCCATTGTATTGTTTTCACTTTCCTCCTTTCCAACTGCATCTATTAGTGGAGTTTTTGAGGGAGTGTAACCAGTGAAAATTGATTACCAAACATCATACCCTAGCACTCGTAGATATGTCTCCATTCTTATACTCCATAATGTATAGTTTGTTCCATCAAACGAATGTTCTAGCATCCAATCCATGTGTGCTACTGGGAATCACCTTCCAGTGGTTAGATTGTTCCTAAAGGAACCTGGCTCTGAAACCAATTGTTGGAACACACATAGATACTAAGAGGGGGGGTGAATCAGTATCTAATAGACTTTTTCACCTTATCCCAATTATTAACATTGCATATTAGTATGCAACATTAACTAGAAATAGAACAACATATTCATCATCGTAAAATAAACACAGTACACAAGATGTAACTTTAACATCCATGTTTTCCCCAGTCTATAAATATAAGTATTATCATGACCAAACTATAAATAGATATGGTATGTGATCATGGGAAGACAATGGACCTTAATTTATTTTGGAATGTGCATATTTGATTATTAATGCAAGAGAGAAATGTTGAACTACTACTGAAGGGATGGCTTTCACAGGTTACGATGCCATGAGGGGAATGATGCAAGAGGGAGGAAATGAATGATTGGGATGAATCTGCTAGGAAGTCCCCTGTCTAATTAAAATAGTGAAAACATAAACTGTCCTCAGCTCCAGAAATTGATTATCAGTTAAGGTAGTAGTTGGAATAGTTCCCTTGGAAAATTAAGGAAGGATGGTCAGAGTACCCTCGAGAAAATTCGTACAACCCAAGAGGTCTTGGGGGAGAAGACACAAAAAGAAGGGTGTAGAGACAAATAGAATATGGACACATATGGGAATAAAATGAGAGAGATATAATTAGACAAAGGGATATCTCTGGTTCATGTAGCAAGGAAGAGCAGAATTAGCATACACTCCCTGAAAAATCTTTGCAGAAATCCTCTCGTGGCATCGTACCCTATCTCGGGGGTGGTTGGATGTAGTAGAGTTTAGCATAGTCTTGCCTATGGTTGGGTGGAGAGAGGCTCACCCTTCATTAGTAGCCAACATATCTAAAAAATTGTAGATAAGTAACTTTTTATGTTTATGTCCATTGATTTGAATGCATGAATGGTTGAATGTGTAGTACGATGATTTTGGATATGGATATCTGACCTATAAAATTGATTGTGTAATTATGAAGATGGTCCTATGTTTTCATAAACTATACATCTACATAATAAGTCTTGTATTTATGAATTCGGGCAGTCTCTATTTTCTTAGTGAAATAACTGCAAGTATATGTCTGTGAAAATCTTGTGATATGGGTAAATGTGAAAAGGTTACAATAGTACATACAATAGGCAGGGTGTGTGTGTGTGTGTGTATATATATATAAACCCTGCTTATATATATATATATATATACATTAGGCAAGGCGTATCTACACCTTGCCTACTGTATATATACACCCTTCCTACTATATATATATATATATATCGGTGTGTATACCTGCACATCGCGGCGTTGGAACTCCCAAAACCAATAAGTCTTTCGAATATGGGGTGATATAGAGGAGCCTTGGGAAAGCCATGGAGGGCCTTGGACAAGCGCAAACATCCGTGAGGCTCAATAAGACTTGTAAAGAATATGAGAGAAATACTTTATTGAAAGTGGTTAAGTATTGATTTGGTCATTAAGCTAGTGGAAAACCCTAATTCGCTTCGGAGGATCGTGGCCATTGATTTGGCCCGATGGTTACATCTGGGTCCTCTATCAGAGCAGGGGTGAGATCCGATCCTGATCGTCGATTTGGTGGAATGGTGAGATCATGAACCTCCATTGGAGTTGGATATGAAGCTCGTGGAGTATGCACTCAAAAATCAATGAGGATCATTGATCTATCAAAGGGTGTCTTTGGAATATTATGGACCGTTAGATCCATCATGGTGAACACGGTCAAATTCCCATGGTTGGAATGACCCTAGATGCCAAAGTGGAGGTATCCCAAAAAGGGGATTTTGAGGGATGATCTAGGTCATCCATCACGGCTAATCCCACAATAAACCTACACCATAGATCATTGTGGGCCTCGTTTAAATGAGAATAATAAATAAGGTGATGTTAGTGTGACATGTCATGCTGACAATGACTACCAACGTGTCCATAGGATGTGTCTCTCCAACATGTCTTGGGCGTGACTAGTGTCTCCTGAGGAATTGTCGAAGGCCAAGGCTCGTACGAAGAAAGGGGGGATGAGAGACCTTATGAGCTCGCCCAAATATTTATTGTTAGATATTCTAGATGAAATCATGACCGTTGATCTGTCGATATCGGGGAGCTCCGAGAAGAATATATGACCATTGATGAGTGAAGGCAGGAGGAGCTCCGAGAGGAGATATGGGTCGTCCATTGCGAAGAATTATTTGGAGTGGAATTGACCAGAGACACTCTGACAGGGAAGCTTCAAGATACAACCTAGACTATCTATATACTAAGGTCCGAGGGATCATGTAGATGATTTGGACCATTAATATTTATTTGAAGATTCAAGTAGATGACATGGATGGTGCCACGTGTCATGATGCAGGTGGTGCCATGTGTTGAGCACATAATGTACCACATGGAATATCAATCTGGCACCTGTAGGTGAGATTCTGTGGGAAGTGTGAATGCCATGTGTCAGGGGGGGATAGTGACATGTGTCATGCATAAATGACGCCATGTTTCAAGAGGATTTGACACATGTAGGTGAAAATACGAGAAGATCTGGGTCATTCGTCGAAGTTCAAAGATTGGCACGGTCGTGTATTGATCAAGAAGGACGACAATGTTATGGTAACATGAGGGTGCCAACATGGAAACCAACATGTCTAAGTAGTGACAAGTTTCTCCAAGGGATTGGCCATCGGGTCGAAGTTGGGACCTAATGGATGAGGAGGCCCTTTGGGAATTCGCTTTAAACTATGATTGTTAGATCTATCGGGGTTTTTCCTTGGAAAACCTAGACCATATATCTCTAACGTATCATCGTTGGAGGTAGAATATGGGTGAACCTAGAGGAGGCTTGAAGGTCGACGACATAGGAATCGACGATGTGACGAGAACCGTTGATTTACTGATGGGTGGGAGGAACATCCACCGTTGATCATTTGTGAGACTTGTGCAAAGAGGAGTGAGAATAATGAAGTCATAAATGACATGGCATACCAACAAGGCAACCAGAGTATCCTTAGGATGATAGGTGTTAGTTCTTAGTTGGTTGATGTGGGTTAGGAGAGGACTGACAAGGAAATCCGTTGATCTCATTAGAGATTTGACAAGGGTATATAGACTGTTAAATCCATATATAACATCGTCAAAAGTGTAGGAGGATAGCATGGTCATGTTCAACCAAAAAATGTTGACAACGACGAAGTAGTCACTGACAACTAAGGGAGTCGGGGCTAACAAAAACTATTGATCGATGAAGGGACAAGGTGAAACCTCCACCATTGATCTTTAGGGTCACGTCCATGAGCCGTGGAGTTCGTTGGGATCCAAGCATCATTATTCACACCAAATGATATCATCGTTGTGCTCTGAGTCGTCGATATCGAGAACTGATAGCTGTAGGATTTGGGGGGTGGTACTCTTTGATACATTATTGTCAGAGTTTTTCGATAGCTAGAGTGATTCATGGGACAAAAGAAAGGCCGATAATGATGAAAGGTGGGCCAAGGTGTCGGGCCGTAAATATAACGTTTCACTACCATGTCGGATGACATGAGTAATAAGTGGCCATGTGATGCCTCATGGTAATGAGTTAGCCATTAAACAATGAAGGTTAAAAAAACTTTGAGAAGCCATGAATTTCGATCCAGAGCTCAGTTTTGGGAAAAATTATAGTGGTTGGAAAGATCTTGATGCGAAAAAGATGATAGTGCTATTGAATGGAAATTTTGAGATAGATTAAGGGAGAAATTTTTTAATTCCCCATTCCCTTAAAATCTAATTAGGGGGTTGGTTGTGTTACAATAACATGGAAACCCTTAATAGGGAGAAAACCACATAAATATTTCTTTTATAATTCAATTATTATAGTATTAGGATTCAACCTGTGAGTGACACCAATCCCTATTGTAAGCACCAAATTACAAGATTGCAGGCAACAACCTATAACAACAAGCACCCACATGATAATTGCAGAAATCAATCTGTCAAGGACACCAATCCTTGCTACAAGCACCAAGTTGTAGAACTACAGGCACCAACCTGCACTACAAGCACCCACTTTCTAATTATAGACACCAATCTACCAAGGACACCAATCCTTTCTACAAGCACCAACTTGTATAAATGTAGGCACCGACTTGCACTGCAAGCACCCGCTTGTTGATAAAGAAGGCACCAACCTTCAATGTAAGAACCAACTTACAATGAGGACTTCAATCCTCTTCCGAGCTCCACCCTGCTACCATTAGACATTCAAATCTTCCTTTCTTCCATTCTCTCAGAGCCTCTACTCTTCACACTTCTACTTCCACACAGTTCTTGCTTCGCTCTTCACACATCCATCGCACCCCACAAACTCATACTCTTCGTTACATCTTCCCACTTCTACTCACTTTTTTAAATGCCACAATATCTTGGATATTTTTATAAAAATATGCACCCAAATATTTGTCCACATATCCAAAATGTACTCTTGAGGTCGACTCTAGATATCCATTAAAACTAGGTTGCACCATTTCTTCTCAGACTTGTGCAAGCCCTTATTTTTGTGTTGGATTTGTTCATGGGCTTCTACACTCAACATCCGTCGGATTTTTTCTGCGATTAATCCTCAACCGTCCATTTTATATTCTTCATATCGGGACCACCGGGTTGCCGAAGCACTCAACATCATCATGACACTCAATAATCACCTGATCATATCTTCGTTTGATCTCGTTCATCGATTGTTCACAACCCAACAAAACACATATTATAGGCCTTGTCACTTAGTATTTGTTCGATCAATCCTTGATTAAATCCTAGTCGTCGATCTATTCCTTCTGTACCACATGGACATACCATTCAATTCATAGGAGTCGCCATATATTCTTCTCAAATCTATCGTGACTGTTTATTTGTTCCCTACCCATCAAAATACACAATGTAACCATAATGCACAACGATCGCCTGATCTGGACCTTGGATTAATATCGATCGTTGATCTCATTCACCATGAGTCTGAGATGTATCTTTTAATACTTCTATGGTCTCCAAATAACACTCTCAAGTTCCACCGCACTAATTTTTCACCCACACTTAGACATATTTCCAAAATTTTCACTATGAGTCTTTTGGACCATCAGATCTATGAAACGTGGCTATTTTCTGGGTCGTCGGATCTTATGACATGTGGCTATCTCCTGGGTCGTTGGATCTCCGTCCGGGCGATCCGATCTATGACACATGGAGACCTCTTGAGCCATCAGATCTCTTACCTTCTAGGCTATTCGATCTCTCATTCTTGGTACTTAGTCATTTCTTCCTACTTATCCTTCTTCATACTTAGCCAATTCTTCTTCAATATCTTACTATGGGACCACATGATTTTCTCTTATTCTTCTCATCTTCCCAATATTCCATCATGCTCATTATCTCCGTGAAGTCTCGACACTTAGTCAATTTTCCTATTCTTCGCGGAACGATTGGTTTGTGGGAATTTCTCTCATTCTTTACATACATCTAATTTTGCTTCTCCACGACATCTCAACACTTAGTCATTTTTCTAGATTTCTCTATCCATCCAATTCTTGGTACTTAGTTGTTTTTCCCTTTGAAATTTTATGTTCCATACTTGGTATTTTAAGTTTAACCGTGAAAGCGGAGTTTGTCGCACTAATTTGAGAAGTGTTGTTTTGTTTTTCTATCCGTCCACCATCCTATACTTAGTCATATTTCAATATTTCACCGCGGGTCACAAGACTATTGAATTTCTTGATTCTTGTGGATTTTTCTGTCTGTTTGTCATCCTATACTTAGTCATATTTCAAGATTTCATAGTTGGTCACAAGACTATTTCATTTCTTTGATTCTTGTGGCTTTGTCCATCCATCCATCTGCCATCCAACACTTAGTCATTTTTCATATTCTTCACAGAACGACGGATCCACAAAATTTCTCTTGTTCTTTACATACCTTTGATTCTCCACTACTCTGTGACATCTTGATACTTAACCATTTTTCCAAGATTTCATCGTTGGTATGCGAGGCCGCGTGATTTCTCTTTTTCTTTACATACCTTTGATTCTTCGTTGCTCCACAATATCTTGGGACTTAGTCATTTTTGAGTTCCCATCTCGGGCCTCAACCTTTTCTTTATATACTCTCGATATTCCATCGCTTCATTATCTCTTCAATATCTTGATACTTAGTCATTTTTTGAGATATCTCTTATGATGATATGGCAGATGAGTTGGCTGCCATCTGGATTTCTTCTTCTGGACTAGATGATATGGGATCAACCCATGTCCTGATACGTGGCATCATATGTGACATCTGAATAGTTTCCTATTTTATTACTGATGTGGACTCCTTCTGATGTGGCGTTCCTCTAATCAAACATGTGGCGTTGATGTATCTTAGCTGGCCCTCCAAGTGTCGAACCTCAATCTTTGATATTAAACGTTTATTTATGGAGATGAACGATCATGATTTAATCACTCGAAAAGTAAGTGTCGAACCTCAATCTTTGATATTAAACGTTTATTTATGGAGATGAACGATCATGATTTAATCACTTGAAAAGTTAATCTTTTATGTAAGGTTCTATAGATCTTCTGCTCACTTTCATTCGAACTAAGTGATAACGTTTTTCCATTATAAAATTTTTGAACTCCGTTGTCCCAATGAATTGGGATATATTGAACATTCCATTTCTTTGGTCTTCTATGAGCCGTGATTACTCCGCAACAAATATATTCAACATAGTTATCTCATCTAGCCTGCTCCTCTTCTGTGGTCTTCTTCACCACATAGTTGTCTTTGTTCAACTTCCAATTTCACCATATTTGCGTAGCACGAGTTATGTGGGGTTGATTTTTCGTACTCATCATATCTTCATACAAAACTTCATTTCTGCATAGAATACATTCTCCTTGTATTCTAGGTGTTTCATCAATTCTTGTTTCATTCCTCTTTGCCTATATTTACGCAGAGCCGATCAAGACGCTTCTTGATCTCCTCTTTGGCTATAGCATTATGAATGCTTCCTCTTTGGTTGTTACTGGTTCTGGTTCAATCCTTGGACCTGTCAGTCTCCCCCTACCTGTGATATCAATGACATCCTTTAACACGATTTCCAACATGACATATCCTTTGATATTAATTACATATGCATAAGCTTATCATCTCATTCTATTCCCTTGTCATTGATAAAAATTAGTCTCCCTCTACATGTAATATCAATAACATACTTTGACATCAATAACAACACATTTTCAACATATTATTCATTACATATTTCCACTCATTCACTCCATATATGTATCCACTTCCATCCATTCATTTACACCGTTAACTACACCCACTTATTAACCTACACCTACTCTACCATATCCCATTTACATATTACTCACTCATTTCAAATTTCAACCACTCATCCAATATATTCTTGGATAATACAAACATTTCTATAGGACACTACATAAGCTTTGACTTATAGGTGTCTGTAGGCATCCAACACAAACATTTCTACATAAGTGTTAACGTATAGGTTCTATAAGAGTCTACAAGAGACTTACCCTATAGGAAAACTATACAAGGATTCTATAGAAGTCCACAAAAGACTCTTCCTATAGTGTTAATCCCCCTTAAGGACCTATGTTAAGGCCCTAACACTCATTTACAATTAGTTTTTTAGTTATGGTTAGGTCATATTAGGGTAGGTTACATCATGCTCACTTTATCTCCTATTTATAATAAAGAAGATTCATTTGTATATGCATCTTATCTTGTCTTTTTCATTTCATGTATTGTAAAAGGAGGTTTCCCCTTGAAGTGGATTATTCATTGGCTATTTTTGGAGTTTGGTTCATAACATTTGGTTTCAGAGCATATGATCCTAAGGTTTCTCTCCTTCAATCAAGACATCTTGGAATTTTCACTTTAACTTTTTTTATGGAACTATTAATACCAAAAGTTTTAGGATACTGCAAATACATTTTGAGGTACATGTGTTAAAAGTTTTAGGTATTGGTTTGTTATACTTTCTAAGATATATCCTATGGAAGTAAGGGTTTGTGACTAGTCCTAAAATGAGTTTCAAATGAGTCATATTGAAATTTTCACTATAACAGTTTTTGGGAAAGGTTTTTGACTATGAAATTTTCATAATGATGATTATACATTGTGAAGTACTTGTGGTAAAAATTTTAAGTATTGAGTCATTTTTTTTCTTTAGGTACATGTTGTGTAAATTAGGGTTATTTGACTACTCCTAAAACTAGTCTAAAAAATGTGTTATTGGTAGAAGTGACATATATGAAGTTTGAAAAGTCAAAATTGAGTGCCACTAATTTCTTTAGAAATAAGATAGACCATAGTATTCAAGGTAAAAATTTCAAAAACTGATATGAAATATTGGACATGTGGAATTCCATACAATTTTGTTCTCTAGAAAGTGCCAAAAATCAGTAGTTTTTGATAAAGTTACCATAAATTTCACTTGGCACATCAAATTTTGCTCAGAACTATGGAATTACAGAGAATAAACATTAGAGTACTGCATACCAAAATTTTAGACTCGGGAAAGCCTAAAATTCAGATATATATTATGACAAAGGTATGTCAGCAAGGAAATCTCCCAATTAGGATTTCAAAGGTATACAATTTACAATTGGAATAACCATTGATTGGAAGATATATTTTTGTTGATTCAAGTTTTTTGATAAAGATTAAAAAAGAGGAGTATTATTTTTTTGCCCCACATGGATCAAAAGGGTGCTCCAAAATTTACTTCACCAATTAAACCTCTAGAAAGCTCAACCATGACTCGGGAAGAAAGAGAATATATTTTTCACCATCTAGACAAATTTGAGAACCAATTTAATGAATTGAGTGTAAAATCAATAACAAGTAATAAATTGATGGAAAATAATATGGAACATATGGAAAAGAATATGGATGAAAATAGGGTACAAATGGAAAAGAATATGGATGAATTGCAAAATTCCATGTCAACTATTATACAAACCCTAGATGGGAGGCTTTATAAAAGTGTTTTAACTGAAGAGACTCATGAAAATAAAGGAAATATTCATGTTGAATAAACTTCCAATAATAAGCATTTTTAGGGGGATTTAAATCTAATAGTGGAGTTAATTATGCATGGGTTCCTAAGGGTATCAACTTTCGCAAGGTTCAATTAAAGAAGTTTGATGACACAAAAGTCTTTACATGGGTCAATCAAATAGAGAAGTACTTTGGATTTCATAATATTATGGATGCTAAGAAAAGGATTTCCTTAGCAAGCTTGTACTTTGAGATAAAACCCTATCAATGGTATCAATGGGTACTCAAAAGGAATCCCTATTCTTATCATTATCCTTAGAGTTTATTTACAAGAGACTTAGAAGCACAATATCGAAAAGTTTGGGAACAAGACTACTTTAGTCAATTGACAAGAGTCAAGCACTTGGGTGATATTGAATATTATAATTCATAATTTCAAGTGTTGTCCACAAGGGTGGATAACATAAGTGATGCAAATTTGTTGGAAGCTTACATGGGTGGATTAAAGGAAGACATTAAACATGAGATTTTCTTTAAACATCTTGAAAATATTATGAAGGCTATGCAATTTTCTCATCATATTCAAGCCAACAATGGAGATACACAAAAGTATACCACTAGAACATATGTAGGAATTATATATCAATTTGGGTCTCATAAGGAAAACCTATCTCAACCTACATTAATATCACTGAAGGAAATGGAGGAAAGAAGAGCAAGATGACTATGATTTGGTTGTAGTAACAAATGGTCAAAAGGGCATAAATTTCAAGAAAAAAAATTGTTTAACATGGAGAATAATGATGAAGAGGAAATGGAGGCATCTACACAAAGGGATGTAGAAGAAATTTTAAACTTAAAAGAGAAAGAAAAATATGTAGAATTTATGCACAATAATGACAGGTATGAAATCACTGTTCATACAATGGCAGGTTTGTCAGCGTCTCAAACCCTTAAGATTGAAGGATACATTAAGAAGGAAAAGTCCATAGTTCTTATTGACTTAGGTAGTACCCATAAATTCATTGATACAATATTAACAGAGAGCCTCAATTGTTTTGTGTATCCAGTGACAAATTTTCAAGTTTTGGTTGATAATGGAGGGAGTATTGGTTGTGTAGGAAAATACCACAACATTAAACTTAATATGGGATAATATAAATTAGAAATCCCAATGTATGCCATTCCCATTGGATGAGTAGATGTTGTTTTGGGGATTCAATGGTTGAGAAAAATAGGTATAATTTCTACAAACTATAATGAATTATTCATGAGATTTGAATTGGAATCAATATGAACTCAAATGGTTAAAATATGGACCTTCTCAAGTCATCATCTCTCATAGAATGAAAAATATCTTAAAAAGGGTAGTAGGGGAGTTGTGGTTAGACTTTATTTTATAGAATTAAAGTAAGAAGATGAAAATATTCTAGAGGAATCAAAATGCACCTTGGAAAATCACCATAAGGTCTTCCAAGAAATTCCCAAAGGGATACCTCCATCTAGAGATCATGAACAACAAATTGAACTAATACTTGGAAGTAGTCCTCCTAATAAAATGCTTTATAGATATCCTCATCAACAAAAATGGGAGATTGGGAAAATAGTACAAGGCATGCTAGATTCATGTGTTATTCAACCATGTTGGAGTTCATTTTTGTAACACACCCAACCCCTAAGTGTACTTTTTAAGGGATGGGGCATTAGAATTTTCTCCTTTCTCAACTATCTCAAATCCTCTTTCCAATGCTTTCATCATATTCCACTCATCAAGGGATTTCCAATGACTGTACTCATGCTCAATTTCGGGCTCCATATCAAAAGTCATGTCCTCCTAATTTTTTTTCGGTTTCTCAAGGTCGATAACTGACCCACTACCTCATGGAATCCACGTGGTATCCCATGACTTGCATCATATAACGTGGTGACAACATGGAGACAATGTGGCACTAGCCCAACTTTCCATGGTTAAATATCCATCCACATAAACCTACAATCGTCAATGCTCAGACTTTCTTCCGGTGCACTCCTTACTTACCTCCAACATATATGGTATTAAAGAATATTCCCTTTCGATACCAACTGTTCAGAGTTAGAACGGTTTGAGCCGTTTCATTGCTCCGAACTCAAGCTATCGAGGATTTGTATCTTCTCCTCAATGAATGGCGTAGAAGCAAGTCACTGTCTCCTGATCAATGGGTTATATTTTTCTGGCACCCAAGGTTCTCCTATCTCACCCAACGCCACTCAAATCATCAACCAATTATTGATCAACATCTTTCATTCTAGGAATGTCTTGACTTCCTTGCTGGCAAGATGCATCATTCCCAATGTTAACATTTCACCTCTTAACTTAGGTGGGACTCATGACAGATCAAAAGCTACAATTTCATCTCTCCAGTCATAGATCTATGGTAGAGATCTAACCTCCATCAGACTCACACTTCAATGCTTCAAAAGAGTACCTAGAATCCTTCAAAGTCACACTCCAAAAAATAGTCAAATCTAAGATGGATAGACTCACACTAGATCCAGTTGACTAATTGACCGATGACATGCATCTTCACAGTGACGCTCCTAGTCAACTCTCACTCTCTCTTCCTCTCGTCTTACTAAGTGGGACCCACTATGATAAATGACTAAGAGTTTATCTTTCCTGATTTCCGATCAACGACCTAGCTTGGATCGACTTTGTAACTTCACGTTTGGAGGTGTTATTTCAACAAATTCCAAAATCCTTACTCCGAGCAACTCATTTCAGAGTCTCCCGTTCAAAATGTTTCCCACCATGACCATGAATACTCTCTAACACTTTCACTTCGAACAACCCACCGATCAATGGTCCCGATCTATTCGAATCAACGGTTGTTTTTCTCTTCTGACTAACACAGGGTTTACAGATCCATAACTTTCTGCTATAAGGACTTAGCCATTTTTCGAGTTCTGCAAGACTTCGATTTTGACTTTCAAAAACTCGAAAGGATTCTACGACCATTACAAACTGTCAAACTTGAGGTTAAAACATCACATGATTTACAAGCTCTCCACACAAGGGAAATGTAGAGTATTCGAATATGTAGTAGTTCACATTTAGTCATTTTTATGATTTAACAAGGCATTAGTAAACATCATAACATAGCTCATCTTACAACATTCAAAATCATAATTTAAGTACATAGAATTTTTCTTAGATTAAAAAATTCATACATGTTATCATACAATTTTTTCATTCAAGAGCATTCATATAACTTCATTCATAGTTAGTTTCAACACAGATGAACACTTATCTGATAAAGAAGTTGCCAAATCCAACTGACTGAGAGAGGATTCATTTCCTCCCAACCTTAGTCCTTTCTATGGAGTTACTTACTACAACACACCACCCACATTCCAAGCCATGATACCACCAAAGAAATTGAATTAGTAAGGTTCTGAGACTGCGATGATCCAAGAAGTTTACTCTCCTTCCTCCTCTGACACAACATAAGTTTCCACCACCCACTGAGCTTCAAATCTCTACAGTTTTATCAGGTTGTTTCTCAACTAGATTTCATCTATAGAAGGGAGTCCCTTCTCTGCTCAACATTCGCTCAATGACCTCCCCTTACTAGTTTCAGTTTATGTCTAGTAAGGACCAAGCTGCATCCCACTATTGCTCAAGTCGTGGAATATGGGTCTTCTCTGTTCAGGGTGATCATCAACAACTCAGAAAATCTTCCTATTTTTTTCCATAAGATATTATTTTCTTTCTCAATCAACACATCCGTGCTTATGTGCTCCATTTCTCGTCTCTGAGACTTTTTTTTCTTCCTTCTCTATCTGTCGTTGTATTCTTCTATCTCCTAGTGAAATTTTTGTCATGAGGTCTCCCCTTCTATCCAAATATTACCTTTTTTTTATGTGCTCCTCCTTCGATTTTCTTCTCCATACCCTCGAGATATCTACAACTTCTTGTAGACGTAACCTGTTGTGTTCCCTTCAAAATATGAACGGGTGGTTTCGTGGTACATTCCCCCATCAGTTATTCAATCAACCATTTTTTTGTATGGACAAACTACCATAGTTATTAACTGCTCAACCACCTCTGTGACCTTCTCTTTAATGGTCATGTGGTCTCCTCATCAGTCTAGTGTGATGGTAGGTGAAGTCATTATATTTTCAAGAATATATTAACTTGTTGTGCAAGCTTCCTATTTTCTTCATTGATGCATTTCAAATCCACTTCACTCAACCATTCCACCAGTCCCTCTACCTCATCAATTTACTTTGGTGTATCATGACTAGTACTTATCAAGGTTGTTCCCTCTCAGTCAACAATTTGGTGTTTATATTAAATCAAAACACAATTACATGCCTCATAGTGCTCACATATGAAGTTTGTGCATAATTACAATATTGGGAGAAAATAGGGTGTTACATTCCCCTCCCCCTTAAAGAAACACCTTCCTCGGTGTTTAAAACACCATATATTTAAAATCATATAGTAAACAAAAATGGGTATGCCATTTGCATGGCATCTTCGAGCTCCCATGTAGCTTCATTTGCTCAAAAGTGCCTCCATTCCACCTTTACCTACGTGATGGATCAGTTCCAGAGCATTGTCTCTTTCCTATCTAGTATGCACTGATGTTATGGCTGGAATTCTCCCTCTGGTTCCACCTGTATTACAATCCAATCAAGAACATGATTAGAATCATGGACACATTTCTTTAACAAAGACACATTGAATACATTATGTTCTCTAATAGTAAGTGGTAAATAAATTCTATATGCTATTGTTCCTATTCTCTATAGGATTTCAAAGGGTCCACAATATCGTTGAGCCAACTTATCACACATCCCCATTTTTAGGGAACTCTTCTTGGGTTTCACCCAAATATACACATGGTCTCCTACTTTAAACTCTCTGGGGGTTCTCTTGCTATCAACATAACTCTTTTGTCTATCCTGGGAAATTTTCAGGTTCTACCTTATCTTAACTATGGAATGTTCCATTTGCTTCACTAATTCAGGTCCAAGTGTGATTTTTTCCACTAGATTGTCCCAACTAATCGAAACTCTGCACTTCCTTCCATACAGAGCCTCGAACAAGATCGTCTTCAATGATTCTTGATAACCATTGTTATATGTGAATTCTACCAAAGGTCGATATTCTTCCCACAACTTGAGTCTATGCATAACATGAATTCGTACAATGTATTCTAACACTCTATTCACCATTTCAATTTGACCATTGGTTTGAGGATGGTAGGCCATGCTAAAAGGAAACTATGTTTCTAAACATGCAAATAAGCTTTTCCGAAAATTCGAGGTGAACTTAGAATCTATGTTTGAAATTATGGTTTTAGGAAAGCCGTACAATCTGAATATTTATTTCATAAGAACATTTGCAATGTCTATGGATTTAAAAGTAGAATTTATGAGAATAAAATGATCTTCCTTGCTCAACTTGTCCACTACAACCATTATTGCATCATGTTGTTTGGCTATCTTTGGTAACCCCATGATAAAATCCATGGAAATCACTTCCCATTTCCATTTTGGTATATGTATGGGATGCAATAGTCCAGCAAGGTGTCGATGCTCGACTTTCACCTATTGACATTCCAAACACTTCACAATATGGTGAACAATGTCTTGCTTCATCCTAGGCTAATAATATTGTTTCCTAACTACTGTCACCATTTTNTTCCCCTTGAAGTGGATTATTCATTGGCTATTTTTGGAGTTTGGTTCATAACATTTGGTTTCAGAGAATATGATCCTAAGGTTTCTCTCCTTCAATCAAGACATCTCAGAATTTTCACTATAACTTTTTTTATGGAACTATTAATACTAAAAGTTTTAGGATACTACAAATACATATTGAGGTACATGTGTTAAAATATTTAGGTATTGGTTTGTTATACTTTCTAAGATATATCCTATGGAAGTAAGGGTTTGTGACTAGTCCTAAAATGAGTTTCAAATGAGTCATATTGGAATTTTCACTATAACAGTTTTTGGGAAAGGTTTTTGACCATGAAATTTTCATAATAATGATTATACATTGTGAAGTACTTATGGTAAAAATTTTAAGTATTGAGTCATTTTGTTTCTTTAGGTACATGTTGTGTAAATTAGGGTTATTTGACTACTCCTAAAACTAGTCTAAAAAATGTGTTATTGGTAGAAGTGACATATATGAAGTTTGAAAAGTCAAAATTGAGTGCCACTAATTTCTTTAGAAATAAGATAGACCATAGTATTCAAGGTAAAAATTTCAAAAACTGATATGAAATATTGGACATGTGGAATTCCATACAATTTTGTTCTCTAGAAAGTGCCAAAAATCAGTAGTTTTTGATAAAGTTACCATAAATTTCACTTGGCACATCAAATTTTGCTCAGAACTATGGAATTACAGAGAATAAACATTAGAGTACTGCATACCAAAATTTTAGACTCGGGAAAGCCTAAAATTCAGATATATATTATGACAAAGGTATGTCAGCAAGGAAATCTCCCAATTAGGATTTCAAAGGTATACAATTTACAATTGGAATAACCATTGATTGGAAGATATATTTTTGTTGATTCAAGTTTTTTGATAAAGATTAAAAAAGAGGAGTATTATTTTTTTGCCCCACATGGATCAAAAGGGTGCTCCAAAATTTACTTCACCAATTAAACCTCTAGAAAGCTCAACCATGACTCGGGAAGAAAGAGAATATATTTTTCACCATCTAGACAAATTTGAGAACCAATTTAATGAATTGAGTGTAAAATCAATAACAAGTAATAAATTGATGGAAAATAATATGGAACATATGGAAAAGAATATGGATGAAAATAGGGTACAAATGGAAAAGAATATGGATGAATTGCAAAATTCCATGTCAACTATTATACAAACCCTAGATGGGAGGCTTTATAAAAGTGTTTTAACTGAAGAGACTCATGAAAATAAAGGAAATATTCATGTTGAATAAACTTCCAATAATAAGCATTTTTAGGGGGATTTAAATCTAATAGTGGAGTTAATTATGCATGGGTTCCTAAGGGTATCAACTTTCGCAAGGTTCAATTAAAGAAGTTTGATGACACAAAAGTCTTTACATGGGTCAATCAAATAGAGAAGTACTTTGGATTTCATAATATTATGGATGCTAAGAAAAGGATTTCCTTAGCAAGCTTGTACTTTGAGATAAAACCCTATCAATGGTATCAATGGGTACTCAAAAGGAATCCCTATTCTTATCATTATCCTTAGAGTTTATTTACAAGAGACTTAGAAGCACAATATCGAAAAGTTTGGGAACAAGACTACTTTAGTCAATTGACAAGAGTCAAGCACTTGGGTGATATTGAATATTATAATTCATAATTTCAAGTGTTGTCCACAAGGGTGGATAACATAAGTGATGCAAATTTGTTGGAAGCTTACATGGGTGGATTAAAGGAAGACATTAAACATGAGATTTTCTTTAAACATCTTGAAAATATTATGAAGGCTATGCAATTTTCTCATCATATTCAAGCCAACAATGGAGATACACAAAAGTATACCACTAGAACATATGTAGGAATTATATATCAATTTGGGTCTCATAAGGAAAACCTATCTCAACCTACATTAATATCACTGAAGGAAATGGAGGAAAGAAGAGCAAGATGACTATGATTTGGTTGTAGTAACAAATGGTCAAAAGGGCATAAATTTCAAGAAAAAAAATTGTTTAACATGGAGAATAATGATGAAGAGGAAATGGAGGCATCTACACAAAGGGATGTAGAAGAAATTTTAAACTTAAAAGAGAAAGAAAAATATGTAGAATTTATGCACAATAATGACAGGTATGAAATCACTGTTCATACAATGGCAGGTTTGTCAGCGTCTCAAACCCTTAAGATTGAAGGATACATTAAGAAGGAAAAGTCCATAGTTCTTATTGACTTAGGTAGTACCCATAAATTCATTGATACAATATTAACAGAGAGCCTCAATTGTTTTGTGTATCCAGTGACAAATTTTCAAGTTTTGGTTGATAATGGAGGGAGTATTGGTTGTGTAGGAAAATACCACAACATTAAACTTAATATGGGATAATATAAATTAGAAATCCCAATGTATGCCATTCCCATTGGATGAGTAGATGTTGTTTTGGGGATTCAATGGTTGAGAAAAATAGGTATAATTTCTACAAACTATAATGAATTATTCATGAGATTTGAATTGGAATCAATATGAACTCAAATGGTTAAAATATGGACCTTCTCAAGTCATCATCTCTCATAGAATGAAAAATATCTTAAAAAGGGTAGTAGGGGAGTTGTGGTTAGACTTTATTTTATAGAATTAAAGTAAGAAGATGAAAATATTCTAGAGGAATCAAAATGCACCTTGGAAAATCACCATAAGGTCTTCCAAGAAATTCCCAAAGGGATACCTCCATCTAGAGATCATGAACAACAAATTGAACTAATACTTGGAAGTAGTCCTCCTAATAAAATGCTTTATAGATATCCTCATCAACAAAAATGGGAGATTGGGAAAATAGTACAAGGCATGCTAGATTCATGTGTTATTCAACCATGTTGGAGTTCATTTTTGTAACACACCCAACCCCTAAGTGTACTTTTTAAGGGATGGGGCATTAGAATTTTCTCCTTTCTCAACTATCTCAAATCCTCTTTCCAATGCTTTCATCATATTCCACTCATCAAGGGATTTCCAATGACTGTACTCATGCTCAATTTCGGGCTCCATATCAAAAGTCATGTCCTCCTAATTTTTTTTCGGTTTCTCAAGGTCGATAACTGACCCACTACCTCATGGAATCCACGTGGTATCCCATGACTTGCATCATATAACGTGGTGACAACATGGAGACAATGTGGCACTAGCCCAACTTTCCATGGTTAAATATCCATCCACATAAACCTACAATCGTCAATGCTCAGACTTTCTTCCGGTGCACTCCTTACTTACCTCCAACATATATGGTATTAAAGAATATTCCCTTTCGATACCAACTGTTCAGAGTTAGAACGGTTTGAGCCGTTTCATTGCTCCGAACTCAAGCTATCGAGGATTTGTATCTTCTCCTCAATGAATGGCGTAGAAGCAAGTCACTGTCTCCTGATCAATGGGTTATATTTTTCTGGCACCCAAGGTTCTCCTATCTCACCCAACGCCACTCAAATCATCAACCAATTATTGATCAACATCTTTCATTCTAGGAATGTCTTGACTTCCTTGCTGGCAAGATGCATCATTCCCAATGTTAACATTTCACCTCTTAACTTAGGTGGGACTCATGACAGATCAAAAGCTACAATTTCATCTCTCCAGTCATAGATCTATGGTAGAGATCTAACCTCCATCAGACTCACACTTCAATGCTTCAAAAGAGTACCTAGAATCCTTCAAAGTCACACTCCAAAAAATAGTCAAATCTAAGATGGATAGACTCACACTAGATCCAGTTGACTAATTGACCGATGACATGCATCTTCACAGTGACGCTCCTAGTCAACTCTCACTCTCTCTTCCTCTCGTCTTACTAAGTGGGACCCACTATGATAAATGACTAAGAGTTTATCTTTCCTGATTTCCGATCAACGACCTAGCTTGGATCGACTTTGTAACTTCACGTTTGGAGGTGTTATTTCAACAAATTCCAAAATCCTTACTCCGAGCAACTCATTTCAGAGTCTCCCGTTCAAAATGTTTCCCACCATGACCATGAATACTCTCTAACACTTTCACTTCGAACAACCCACCGATCAATGGTCCCGATCTATTCGAATCAACGGTTGTTTTTCTCTTCTGACTAACACAGGGTTTACAGATCCATAACTTTCTGCTATAAGGACTTAGCCATTTTTCGAGTTCTGCAAGACTTCGATTTTGACTTTCAAAAACTCGAAAGGATTCTACGACCATTACAAACTGTCAAACTTGAGGTTAAAACATCACATGATTTACAAGCTCTCCACACAAGGGAAATGTAGAGTATTCGAATATGTAGTAGTTCACATTTAGTCATTTTTATGATTTAACAAGGCATTAGTAAACATCATAACATAGCTCATCTTACAACATTCAAAATCATAATTTAAGTACATAGAATTTTTCTTAGATTAAAAAATTCATACATGTTATCATACAATTTTTTCATTCAAGAGCATTCATATAACTTCATTCATAGTTAGTTTCAACACAGATGAACACTTATCTGATAAAGAAGTTGCCAAATCCAACTGACTGAGAGAGGATTCATTTCCTCCCAACCTTAGTCCTTTCTATGGAGTTACTTACTACAACACACCACCCACATTCCAAGCCATGATACCACCAAAGAAATTGAATTAGTAAGGTTCTGAGACTGCGATGATCCAAGAAGTTTACTCTCCTTCCTCCTCTGACACAACATAAGTTTCCACCACCCACTGAGCTTCAAATCTCTACAGTTTTATCAGGTTGTTTCTCAACTAGATTTCATCTATAGAAGGGAGTCCCTTCTCTGCTCAACATTCGCTCAATGACCTCCCCTTACTAGTTTCAGTTTATGTCTAGTAAGGACCAAGCTGCATCCCACTATTGCTCAAGTCGTGGAATATGGGTCTTCTCTGTTCAGGGTGATCATCAACAACTCAGAAAATCTTCCTATTTTTTTCCATAAGATATTATTTTCTTTCTCAATCAACACATCCGTGCTTATGTGCTCCATTTCTCGTCTCTGAGACTTTTTTTTCTTCCTTCTCTATCTGTCGTTGTATTCTTCTATCTCCTAGTGAAATTTTTGTCATGAGGTCTCCCCTTCTATCCAAATATTACCTTTTTTTTATGTGCTCCTCCTTCGATTTTCTTCTCCATACCCTCGAGATATCTACAACTTCTTGTAGACGTAACCTGTTGTGTTCCCTTCAAAATATGAACGGGTGGTTTCGTGGTACATTCCCCCATCAGTTATTCAATCAACCATTTTTTTGTATGGACAAACTACCATAGTTATTAACTGCTCAACCACCTCTGTGACCTTCTCTTTAATGGTCATGTGGTCTCCTCATCAGTCTAGTGTGATGGTAGGTGAAGTCATTATATTTTCAAGAATATATTAACTTGTTGTGCAAGCTTCCTATTTTCTTCATTGATGCATTTCAAATCCACTTCACTCAACCATTCCACCAGTCCCTCTACCTCATCAATTTACTTTGGTGTATCATGACTAGTACTTATCAAGGTTGTTCCCTCTCAGTCAACAATTTGGTGTTTATATTAAATCAAAACACAATTACATGCCTCATAGTGCTCACATATGAAGTTTGTGCATAATTACAATATTGGGAGAAAATAGGGTGTTACATTCCCCTCCCCCTTAAAGAAACACCTTCCTCGGTGTTTAAAACACCATATATTTAAAATCATATAGTAAACAAAAATGGGTATGCCATTTGCATGGCATCTTCGAGCTCCCATGTAGCTTCATTTGCTCAAAAGTGCCTCCATTCCACCTTTACCTACGTGATGGATCAGTTCCAGAGCATTGTCTCTTTCCTATCTAGTATGCACTGATGTTATGGCTGGAATTCTCCCTCTGGTTCCACCTGTATTACAATCCAATCAAGAACATGATTAGAATCATGGACACATTTCTTTAACAAAGACACATTGAATACATTATGTTCTCTAATAGTAAGTGGTAAATAAATTCTATATGCTATTGTTCCTATTCTCTATAGGATTTCAAAGGGTCCACAATATCGTTGAGCCAACTTATCACACATCCCCATTTTTAGGGAACTCTTCTTGGGTTTCACCCAAATATACACATGGTCTCCTACTTTAAACTCTCTGGGGGTTCTCTTGCTATCAACATAACTCTTTTGTCTATCCTGGGAAATTTTCAGGTTCTACCTTATCTTAACTATGGAATGTTCCATTTGCTTCACTAATTCAGGTCCAAGTGTGATTTTTTCCACTAGATTGTCCCAACTAATCGAAACTCTGCACTTCCTTCCATACAGAGCCTCGAACAAGATCGTCTTCAATGATTCTTGATAACCATTGTTATATGTGAATTCTACCAAAGGTCGATATTCTTCCCACAACTTGAGTCTATGCATAACATGAATTCGTACAATGTATTCTAACACTCTATTCACCATTTCAATTTGACCATTGGTTTGAGGATGGTAGGCCATGCTAAAAGGAAACTATGTTTCTAAACATGCAAATAAGCTTTTCCGAAAATTCGAGGTGAACTTAGAATCTATGTTTGAAATTATGGTTTTAGGAAAGCCGTACAATCTGAATATTTATTTCATAAGAACATTTGCAATGTCTATGGATTTAAAAGTAGAATTTATGAGAATAAAATGATCTTCCTTGCTCAACTTGTCCACTACAACCATTATTGCATCATGTTGTTTGGCTATCTTTGGTAACCCCATGATAAAATCCATGGAAATCACTTCCCATTTCCATTTTGGTATATGTATGGGATGCAATAGTCCAGCAAGGTGTCGATGCTCGACTTTCACCTATTGACATTCCAAACACTTCACAATATGGTGAACAATGTCTTGCTTCATCCTAGGCTAATAATATTGTTTCCTAACTACTGTCACCATTTTTTGATAACCAGGGTGACCTACATAAGGTCTCCTATGGAACTCATATATGGAAAATAAATCAAAAAAGATAGATGAAAATGTGTATAGAACTGAAATTTGGAAAAAAAAAATTGATGGTGCTTCGTCATGTGAAGGAGCAGGCGCAAGAGTACTTTTTGTAGCACATGAAAATGAATTTGTTATCCCCTTTTCTTATAGACTACAGTGGGACATAGATTACACAAAAAATGTATGTGAGTATGAAGCCCTAGTCTTGGGGTTGGAAGCTGCCAGGAAACTAAACATAAAGAACTTGGAATTCTATGGAGATGCAGAATTAATTGTGAAGCAAGTTAATCAAGAATATCAGGCCAAACACCCAATATTGAGATATTATAGGAAATGTGCCTGGGATTTGATGGAAAATGTCTTCTCATCGATTAAGGTTCATTACATTACCTGTACAGAAAATCTACGAGTTGATTCATTAGCCAAATCATCCTCAACTTTTGCACCCCCTAAAACTTTCAAACTAAAGTATCACATAGAGGTGAGGCACATACGCTCCATACCGAACAATATACAACATTGGCAGGTGTTCGAAGATGACGAACAGATCAGAAAATTCCTTGAAATGGTGGATGATTTCGTTGAAACTCACATTGACCAAGAAAACCAAAACAACCATTCGTGGATCATGCAAGAGGGGGAGGATCCTCAAGAGTTCCAAGAAAATATCGCGAATCATTGCATGTTAGTATTAAAAAATAATCAGATCCCTAAAGGACTAATCCCTCTAGAAAGATTGTTTGACCAAAATGACATGCCCTTAAAATCTACTTTGCAACCTCAACTAGAAGAAGTTGAAGATTGCGACATAGGGACCAAAGAGGAGCCTAGAATAGTAAAAATATTAAAGTATCTTCCTCCCGAGATGAAAGGTAGGAATGCATATTTACTCAAGCAGTATAAAGACGTGTTCACTTGGTCTTATGACGAGCTGATAACTTACGACACCACTGTGATCAAACACAAGATACCTTTAAAGCCCGGTGTTAAACCTTTTAGATAGAAGCTCAGGCAAATCAATCCCATTTTATTGCCCTTGATCGAAAAGGAAGTTAAAAATCTTTTGGACGCAAAAATAATTGTACCACTGAGATACTCTGACTGGGTAGCTAATCTGGTCCCGGTTAGGAAGAAGAGTGGAGAGATCAAACTGTGTGTAGATTTTAGAAATATAAATAAATCCTCTCTCAAAGACAATTATCCGCTACCCAAAATGGATCACGTTCTGGAAAAGGTGGTTGGGGCAAATAAAATGTCAATGATCGACGGGTTTTCTGGTTACAATCAGATTGATGTCAACGAGCACGATAAAGAAAAAACAACATTCATTTCACCCCTTGGGGCACATTTATGTATGACAAAATTCCTTTTGGTTTAATGAATGTAGGTGCTACCTTCCAACGTGCTATGGATATCGCCTTCGTTGGTGAAAGAGATAAATTTGTGGTTATTTATCTTGATGATCTAGCCATTTTTTCCAAATCTGATGAAGATCATCTGATACATCTCAAGCAAACGTTCGAGAAATGTCACAAAATTGGTTTGTCTTTAAATCCCAAGAAATCTCACTTTGCGATGCAAGAAGGTAAACTCTTGGGCCATATTGTGTCTCGAGACGAATTAAAAATGATCCTAAAAGGGTCGAAGCCATAGACAATATAAATATTCCTAGAAATGTAAAGAAAATTCAATATTTTTTAGGAACTTGGCTTCACAAGGAACAAAGTCAATCACTATGTGTATTTCAAATTTGTAGCTGATCGTATTATTTATTTGGTATTTTATGTGGATGATATGTTGTTGATAGGAAATGACAAGGAAATTATCTAGCATGTGAAAAATAAGTTGTCCTCTAAATTTGACATGAAATATCTTGTTGTTGCAAACTTTATTTTGGGCATGGAAATTAAAAGAGATTAGGAAAAAAAGAAACTCTAGTTGAATCAAAGAAAATATGTTGAGTCAATATTGTAGAGGTTTAATATGCAGGAATGTAGACCAGTCAAGGTCCCTATTCATGTAGGTGTAAATTTATCTACAGATTAGTGTCCCAAGACACATGAAGAGGATGAGGACATGTCATGTGTTATGTATGCTAGTGTGGTTGGAAGTTTGATGTATGCAATGGTGTATACTAGACCAGACATTGCACACACAGTGGGAGTTTTGAGCAAGTATATGTCAAGACCAAGAAAGGAACACTGGACAACAATAAAGAGGGTTTTTAGGTATTTGTGTGGCACTACTAGCTATGGATTGTGCTACGAAGGAAGACCAATATTGATAAAAGTGTTGGACATATAAGGATTTTTTGATGCAAACTGGGCTTGAGATCTGGATCGCAAAATATTTGCAAGTGGGTATGTTTTTAACCTATTTGGAGGAGAAATTGGTTGAATGAGGAAAAGATAATTTGTAGTGGCACTCTCAACTATAGAGGCTGAATACATGGCATCCACTCATGAAATAAAGGAAGAAGTATGGTTACAAAGATTGTGTTCATGTATTGGGTTGGTACAACAAGTTTTAAGGATAGATTGTGATAGTCAGAGTGCAATATTCCTAGAGAGGAAAACAACTTATCATTCTAAGACAAAGCATATTGATGTTAGTATCATTTTTCAGAGACTTGGTTGAAGAGAAGAAGGTGTTGTTGTTGAAGGTGGAAAATTTGGAGAATGTTGCAGATTCATTAAAAAAAAATCTATGAGCACTGAGAAGTTCTCTTGGTGTAGAGAATCAATGGGAATTTCCACCCTAGATTATTGATCATGGAAGCATGTGCCCCTTGTATGGAAAGAAAATAACAAGTGGGAGAATGTTGGGTATGTGCTATATTCTTTACATGACTGTAGGTCACGGGGGATTCACCTTGTTGACAAATATCTTATCACATTCATTCATAAAGGAGGTTTTTAAATTATGAAAATTAGAGTCAATATATTGTAGGCATTTGGGAGAGGATGTGGGTATCGAGGGGTTTACAGGTATTGGGGGGTATAAACATGGGTATCTAGTAAAAATAGGGGTTTCTTTTATTGGAAATATGTATAGGGAGGGGGGTTCAACAAAATGATTTTTGGAGTTATTTATCAATATCTAGTGAAATCAAGGGTATTCTTTAATATCCCACGAATACAGGTTCTATGTCACAGGTTCACTAAGTGAATACCTCGTTTTGTAGGTCCCCCTATTAGGGGCTTGTGGGTGGATCCCTTGAAATTTTTATTTTGGGGGGTTTATTCACCAATTGTTTGGGTGGCCTTTCACCTTTGGCGAGAGATTTTTTTCGCCTTTGGAAGTTTAGTTGTGCATGGTATTTCATCCCATGATTTTCTAATTCTGGTTAAGGAATTAGGGTTGTAGTCTAATCCTGGTCAATGGATTTGGAGTTTTGGATTCCACAAGATCCTATATATATTGTATTGTAAACAATGAAGTTGTATGATGATGATGATGAATAAGAATTAGAGGTGTGGCTCTAAACATGTTGTTGGTTTTCCCGGTTTGGGTTTCCAAGGTAAATCTCTATGTATATGTGTTATTTAAATTGTTTTCATTTTTTTTAAAGAATCTATGTGTGCATTTCATTACTGTAAAAAATTTAAATACTTACACCCCCCCCCCTTAAAAATCCCTAAAATCCAAAATTTTGAGCCTGGAAAACATGTTATTGGATGTATACAAACCTTTGATGAAGGAAACACCAATATTTACACACATTTAATGAAGTAAAGGTAAGTATGTACACTATTGTGCTTAAACAAATGAGTTTATGCCTATGTTTTACATAAAAAAAAAATAGTAAAACTTCCCAAAAATAATCTTGTAGGTCTTGATTAAGGTTGAGGCCTTTAATAGGGTTTTAGACCAACTATAAAGATAAATTTAAACTCTATTATAGTGTAATAAATTTCCCATGCAAGATTCAATTTACAATTTCTAAAAAGAAAAGACAAAACCCCAAAGAGAATTTCAAGTTACAAGTTGTTGTTTGTCTGTAAGTGTTGGACACACCTACCATACTTAGAGGGGGCGACGGGGGGTGAATGAGTGTGGGGATCTTTTTCCCAAAACTTCCCTCTTACATAAAACTCATTAGTTAGCATTCAACATTTACTCATTACTCATTGTTGTCATTAATAATCAGTTAGATGTGAATACATATCAGCAACATATATTAGCAATATATCATCAACAAATCATCTCCACAAGGAACACAAGATGTATGTACAACTTTTCTTTTTATTATGGACTTCAATCTAGGGGTTTTTCAGCAACAACTGAATAGAGTACAACTCTACAAGAGAACCAGCTCTATATGCAAGTCTCAACTTACATTCTCAGCACCAACTGAGATGAGGCAACAATCCTCAACAAATATCAATCTGTACCATAAACAAGAGCATCAACCATGCACCAACCTGTGTCAAACAACCTGTAATCAACCTGTACCATAAACAAGTGCATCCAACCATGTACCAAGTATATACCAATCATGTCTAAACTACTCATCAACAATAACTCATCAATATGTACCAACATCATCAACTAATGTGCCAACTCATCAACTGCTTGTCTCAACCATGACTAGTTTTGGATTAGTCAACAACCCTAACTTGAAATAATAATAACTTTGTACCTGTAGTAAATAAATATCTGAAACTGATATACAATGTTCTTCAGTGTGTTTTATGCAATTCCTCCAAGTGGCACCACTTGGAACCTCTCAAAAAAAGAGTTATAGCAAAAATGGCATACCTTGATGAATTCTGGCTTATTCTAGAGAGCGACGTTGTAGAGCATGCCCCGCAAAATTTTTTGATGAAATGATCTGAAACTATTACAGAGCATACTACATTCTGTACCCTAACCGACACATTTGGTCTCACTGAATTTGGATCTGTTATGAAGAAGTTATGATGTTTTTACCCGAAACACCTGATTTTGACTAGTTTCAAGACTAGCCACAAACTCTATTTTCCACGGAGTGTAACTCCCAAAATAAAACGACCCACAAGATGAATTTTTAACCACATATACTTGGATATGTTTTCTCACTTTCATAGCAATTCAGGATCTAAATCATTATAGAAAAAAATTTATAGCGAAAATGGTGAGATGACCTGAAAATAACATACCTTAGAAAACACCATCAAAATAATTTATCCTTCCTTGCATTTCAGCCTTCTTTTCTTCACTTTCCTCATAATTTCGGCTTAGATATCCTTGGTTACCTCAGTCACCTATAGATCTTCAATATCC
>JZKD02S2443112.1:882529-910915 GCA_000966675.3 Picea glauca
ATCTCAATATAAGTCCATATTAAAACATGTAAAGTTAAGTCATATCACCTACCTTGAGAATACGACCTTGAATCTTGTGTAGTGTGGTTGAAAAGGAAATCAATGCAACTAATTCTCTCGTGAATTTAATAATTTAGCCTTTACTAAGCTCACATATTAAATAATAAAATATGTAAAGTTAAGTCATATCACGTACCTTGAGAATAAGACCTTGAATCTTGTGTAGTGTGGTTGAAAAGGAAATCAATGCAACTAATTCTCTCGTGAATTTAATGATTTAGCTTTTACTAAGCTCATGTAGAGTGTCCCCTCTTGAGATGAAATGAATGATTTTGAACTTTTTCTCCTTAATTGGGTTTAATTAGAGTTTTGTTGGTGGAGCATATTATGCATGGATTTATAACTTGTATGCAATAAGAGTCGGTAATACCTTATATTAACCTTTCTTATTTATTTTTTATTTTATTTCTTTTTTCCAAAGCACAAGTTTCATTATTGGTTTTAACTTGTGCTTTGCCTCATGATGCTCAGGAGGTTTTTATCTTGAGAATATATTATATTCTTTTATTTCTGTAAACCTATATTTTTTTCTTTTATTTCAATAAACTTATATTTTTTTCATTATAGGTTTTCAATTGAATATTTGTCTTAGATGTCTCAAAGGAGGTTTTCATCATTAGAGGTTTACATTCATCATTGAAGGCCAAAGAAAACAATCCTTGCTACAAGCGCCAATTTGTATAACTGCGGGCACCAATCTGCACTGTAAGAACCCACTTGTTGATAAAGAAGGCACTGAACTTCAATTTAAGCACCAACTTACAATGATGACTTCAATCCTCTTCTGAGCTCCACCCTACCACCCTCAGACATTCAAATTTTCCTTTCTTCCATTCTCTTAGAGCCTCTACTCTTCGCACTTCTACTTCCATGCACTTCTTGCTTTGCTCTTCACACATCCATCACACCCCACAAACCTAGATTCTTCATTACATCATCCCACTTCTACTCACTTTTTTAAACGTCATAAGACCTTGGATATTTATATAAAAAGATGCACCCAAATATTTGTCCACATATCCAAAATGTACTCATGAGGTTGACTCCAGATCTCCATTAAAACTAGGTTGCACCATTTCTTCTCAGACTTGTGCAAGCCCCTTATTTTCTTGTTGGATTTGTTCATGGGATTCTACACTCAACAGTCGTCGGATCATTTTTGCGATTAATCCTCAACCATCAATCTGATCTTCTTCGTATCGGGACCACCAGGATGTCGAAGCACTCAACATCATCATGACGTTCAACAATCGTCTGATCATCTCTTCATTTTATTTCATCCATCGATTATTCACAGCCCTACAAAACACATATTATAGGCCTTGTCGCTCAGTAGTCGTTTGATCAATCCTTGATTAAATCCTAATTGTCAATCTTTTCCTTCAGGACCACGTGGAAATACCATTTAATTCATCGGAGTCGTCAGATCTTCTTCTCAAATATATCATGGCCATTGATTTGTTCTCTACCCATCAAAATACACAATGTAACCATAATGCACAACAACCATCTAATCTGGACCTTGGATTAATCTCGACCGTTGATCTCATTCACCATGAGTCTGAGATGTATCTTTTAATACTTTTGTGGTCTCCAAATAACACTCTCAAGTTCTGTTGCACTCATTTTGCACCCACACTTAGACACATTTCCAAACATTTCACTATGAGTCTCTTAGACCGTCCGATTAGTGACACATGGCTATTTTTTGGGTCGTCGAATCTTCTAACACATGGCTACCTTTTGGGCCATCAGATATCCTTCCGGACCATCTGATCTGTGACATGTGGTGACCTCCTGAGTCGTAAAATATCTTACCTTCTGGGCTATCTGATCTCTCATTCTTGGTACCTAGTCATTTGTTCATACTTAGCCTTATTCATACTTAGCCAATTCTTCTCCTTCATTCTTGGTCGATTCTTCTTCAAGATCTTACCGCAGGACTATGAGATTTCCTCTTATTCTTCTCGTCTTCCCAATATTATGTCGTGATCACTATCTCCGCGAAGTCTCGACACCTAGTCAATTTTCCTATTCTTCGCATAACAACTGGTCTACGTGACTTGCTCTCATTCCTTACATACTTATGATTCTATTGCTCATGACATATCAACACTTTGTCATTTTTCGAGACTTCTCTATCCATCCAATTATTGGTACTTAGTTGTTTTTCCTTTTGATATTTTATGTTCCATACTTAGTATTTTAAGTTCAACTGCGAAAGCAGATTTTGTCACACTACTTTGAGAAGTGCTCTTTTGTTCGTTCGTTCCTCTGTCATCCTATACTTAGTCATATTTCAATATTTCACTGAGGGTCACATGACTATTGCATTTATTTGATTCTTGTGGATTTGTTCATTTGTTCGTCATCTTATACTTAGTCATATTTCAATATTTCACCTCTCGTCGTGAGACTATTGCATTTCTTTTATTCTTGTGGCTTTTTCCGTTTGTCCGCCTTCCATACAACACTTAGTCATTTTTCATATTCTTTGTGGAATGACGGGTCCATGGGATTGCTCTTGTTCTTTACATACCTATGATTCTCCGCTGCCCCGCAACATCTTGATACTTAGCCATTTTTCCAAGATTTCACCGTTGGTCCATGGGGCCGCAATATTTCTCTTGTTATTTACATACCTTTGATTCTTCGTTGCTCTGTGATGTCTTGGGAATTAGTCATTTTTTATTTCCCATCACGTGCCTCAACCATTTCCTTATATACTCTCGATATACCACTACTTTATTATCCTCGTAAGATCTTGATACTTAGTTGTTTTTCGATATATCTCTTGTGTTGATATGGAAGATGAGTTGGTTGTCATCTGGACGTCTTCTTCTATATTGGATGATATGGAATCAACCCGTGTCTTGACACATGGCACCATACGTGAAATCTGCAGAGTTTCTTGTTATATTGCTAGCGTGGACTCCTTCTGTTGTGGTGTTATTCTAACCAAACATGTGGCACTGACGTAGCTTAACTAGCCCACCAAGTGTTGAAACTTAATATTTGATCTTAACCATTGATTTCTGGAGATGAACGGTCATGATTTAATCACTACAAAAGTTAATATTTTATGTAAGGTTCCATAGCTTTTCCTCTCACTTTAATTCGAACTAAGTGATAACATGTTTCCATTATAAACTTTTTAAACTCGATTGTCCCAATGAATGTGGGATATATTGACTTTCCCATTTCTTTGGTCTTCTGTGAGCCGTGATTACTCTACAAAAAAGATCATCCATAGGGTTATCTCATCCATCTTGCTCCTCTTCTACGGTCTTCTTCGCCACATAGTTTTCTTCGTTCAACTTCCAATTTCACCATCTTTCCATAGCCCGATTTCTCTGGGATTGATTGTTTGCACTCATCATATCTTCATACAAATTTTCATTTCTATGCATAATACATTCTCCTTATGCTTTGGATGTTTTCTCTATTTGTATTTAATTCCTCTTTTCCAATATCCACACAGAGCTGATCAGGACGCTTCTTGATCTCCTCTTTGTCTATAGTAGTTTGAATGATTCCTCTTTGGTTGTTACTGGTTTTGGTTTGATCCTTGAACCTATCAGTCTCCCCCTTCTTCTGATATCAATGACATCCTTTAACACAATTTCCAACATGACATATCATTTTATATCAATGACATATGCAGAAAATTATCAATGCATTGTATTCATTTATCATTGATAACAATCAGTCTCCCCCTGCCTATAGTATTAATGGCATCCTATGACATCAATGACAACACATTTTGAACAATCTCCCGCTTTGTCATTGACGAAAACACTAATACTTAGTTATCTTGATGTTCCTCTGCTTCTTGCAAGTCTCCTCCTTTCTATGTACTCTCCCCCTTTGACATCAATGGAAAAGGGATATTCTCCTTTTTACATTGTATGATTTATTATCTATTCTTCAACCAACAATCTGCTTGTCTTACTACATCTCCCCCTGGGTTTGTGCTTCTTCATTATTATTTTTATTATCACATATATGTTCTTTTATCTGCATGATTATTCTTCATCTTTAGGCTTCTTTTTGGAAAAATTCTTTTCATCACTGTCCTTTGACATAAAGAGTCACTTCATTCAATCAACTCCACTGTTGAACATCACAAAGACTTATGTCAACATATTCAAATATAAACATTATATATTTATTTCTTCAACAATTCTTTTCTTCCAATTAATCGGAATGCATAACCAAAAGAATCATATCACTACTTGTTGTGATCAATTCTTTATGAATTTGGATCTTTCCTTCCATTCTATCTTAGTTCTCCATATGCAACTTATAACATCTTGATGTGCTTTGATTCTTCAAGGAGTTGCATGCCTTAATATCTTCTAGTGGCTTTTCAACTTCTGATTTTCATCATGCTAATTCCAATATTCCTTCAAGCTCTTATCTTTCCCAAAACTCACAACAAATTCTTCAAGGGTTTCATATTATTTTCCTTCTTTGGGAACATGGAACTTCCCCTTCTTCATCTTTTATAAGTTTATATATATTTAGTGGTTTATGCTTCTCCTATGTGTATCAACGCACAATCTCTTTGGACCTATAATGTGAATCTTGTTGTCATGATAATCTTGTTTTCAAAAGTTGTCACATGTACTACATAGATGCCATAATGTTGTTCATAAACTTCTTTCTTCATCACAGCAAAAGATGTCAATTTACAATATATCTTCTAAAAATTATCATCTACAGGATCCTCCAAAATTATTGTATGTCATGACATGGTATGGTGTTTATTACTTGCACCACTCTGTTGACCAAGGCTTGCATATATAGTTATTGTAGCTCCCCCCCAAAAAAATTTGCTTCCTTAATGTTTTCCATTCAATGTGGTTTATTGTCTACAATTTATCCTTCCAAGATATTCATGCCATTTTCATTTCAAATGGAATAAATTATGAACCTTACTTTATCAAACCTTCATGGATTGTTTCGATCTTGTTGGCTTCTTTTACTTGGTTGATCATATTTGGATACTTTAAGGATCTCTTTCACATATGCTTTTGTGATTGCTTGAACTGAAGGAAATCATTGCCTTCTTTCTCTTATCAACAATCGTTTTCCATCGTTCAAGAATAGTTCCTTTTCCTTCACAATTGTTTTTCTGCTAACTTCATGGTCTTTTCCTTCATGTCCCATCTTTCAAAGAAGTCTCATTTTTCTTAGAACCATTAATATTTTCTGCCTCCTTCATCAAATTCTCATTTTTACATGAATCCATTTCTCTGGTCATACCCTTTATGAACTTTGTTCCACTAATTATGTGACTTGAGCTTTCATTTTATGCAAGGAGAGCAGTCTACACCAACATGTATGTCCTTTATTCTTGTTATTGTTTCCTTTTCCAAACCTTTATAGTATCTTTCTTTTGTTTGATGGTGGTAATATGTTCATTATTTTATTTTTCTTATTTTCTCCTCCATACCTTTTTATATCCTAGTCTAGAAGGTTTTGTCGTGCTATGTGTCCATAGTTGTGGCATTTGTAACACTCAACATTATTGTAGATACCTCTATTCATTTCTTGAGTATTTATTGCATAAGCTTTACAGTCTATGGCCTTAAGTCCAAATTGTTGCAAGAAAAACAATAAACAGGAAATAAACTTTGATACATGGGAGAAAAGGGTCTTATTTGAAATGGAGATCTTTGAGATGCTTGTTTGTCATGTCTTGATTGATCATGGTCTTTTAATATGCTATTGGAATCCCCTGAACCATTTGTATGACTTTTAGTCTTTGATCCAGATTTATGAGCAGAACGAAATGAAACAAATATCTATAACATTAACAAAGATATACAAAGAACAATAAAAAAGATATGGTGGAACTTAACTTCTATTAAATAAGAAATATGTTGAAACTATAAAATGCAGAATGAAAACAATCTTGCTTGAATGATGGTAGCTAATCTATGAGAAGAGATGTGGCAACTATGGGGATTCGTCTGATCACATTACAATGAGGCATACATACCTTTTTAGCATCAATAAGTAAAAAAAAAACCCTAGACATCCAAAAACCTAACCCTAGGAGATGAAGCACCAAAATTCACGTGGGCCCCGATGGGGTAAGTTGGTACATCAACTTCCCAGGGTCATAACTTTTGCATACGATCTCTGTTTTAAGTGCACGATATCCCATTGGAAAGGTATATGAGGAATACACATTATTTTATCACACTCTAACTTTGTATACAATGTGATTGTGGCGGGCCCAGAAAACGTTGTTCAGGGCCTCAAAATGACCTCAAAAGTTTAGGACCCGAAAAGCTAGAAAAAATTGCTAAGATAACAACTGTAACTGCCAAGATGAAAGTTGTATGCGAGCAAGCTGGAAGAGGTGGGTGGCCCCTGATATCCACCTAGATCAATATTTCTTTAGTCTTTCTTGGAAGTTTGAAACTCTTTTCTTCTTCAATGTGTTTCCGCTTGTGGTCATATCCAATACCTGTCTTGTCACTGAGAGATCTTTGTTGATCGAGGATGTCTTTTAAGGCTAATGAAATCTTCTCAAACTTTAATCTTGTGGCAACTGCCCTTTGTACTTCTTTTCTTAGTGAAAGGATCTCAAGTTATTTCTTTTGACAATCTTCTTCCTTTTCTTTTAGTAGTGTCTTTTATTCACCGATGATCCTTCCCGCTTCTTCAATACTTTTTTTCCATTTGTCTTTTTGAATTCTGATTATATTCTTGAGATTTTTGTAGCTGACCTTTCAGTAATTGGTTCTCCTTTCCTAAATTTGAGATTTCTACTTCATTTTCCATGTTTTCCAAGCTTAACTTCTCCAATTCTTTCTTTAGGGAGCCAATTTTAGCTTCTTTAATATCATTGGCCTTTCCTTTTTCATTTAGTTGGATTTTAACTATTTCTCCTATCCTTTTTGTCTCTTCTAATTATTTCCTTAGAGAGGAAGTTTGTTCTTCAAGTATCTCACGAAGTTGATCCTTTTATTTTAGTTGTCTTTCTATTAGTTAATTTGTTGTTTCCGCCTCTTCAATTTGGACTTCAATTATTTTTTCTTTCTCTTCAAAGATTTGTAACAACTGCTCCTTTAGTAACATATTCCTTCTTCTGAGTTTTGTGATTCCATCTTGATCACAGATAGGTTCTCCTCTATGTTCAACTGTCTCATATTTATACTTCAACAATTCACCTTTCAACTTTTTATTCTTTTCTTTGAGTTTGCCTATTTCTTCTAAAGCACATATGATTTTTGTTTCATGATCTACTTTAACATCAATCTCATGCTTATCTTCTTATGTTGAATATGCTTTTCTATCAATATGTGTTTGTAGGTTTTTGAAGAGAGTCTCTTATGTTTCACTATCACTATCATCAGAATAATTGTTGTCCTCATTGGAGTATAGATTATCCTTTTGTGTGTTTCTATTTTTTACATAATGACAATCAACATCAACGTGTCCTATTTTTCCACAAATAAAACATTTAGACAGAGGAATACCTTTGTATATCCTTGATCCTTCTTTGGGATTTATGGCCGTGTTGGATTCCTCGACATCTGATTCACTATCTGAGTTGTCCTTGTCCAGTTATAGCCTTTCTAAAGCTATTTTCTTTACGTAGAGGTCTTGTAGCTTGTCCCAAATCTCTTTGGCTGATGATCATTGCCCCACTTTGGATTTTTCAAAATCCACTAAGCCACTTAATATAACATTCATGGCCATTGTATTGTTTTCACTTTCCTCCTTTCCAACTGCATCTATTAGTGGAGTTTTTGAGGGAGTGTAACCAGTGAAAATTGATTACCAAACATCATACCCTAGCACTCGTAGATATGTCTCCATTCTTATACTCCATAATGTATAGTTTGTTCCATCAAACGAATGTTCTAGCATCCAATCCATGTGTGCTACTGGGAATCACCTTCCAGTGGTTAGATTGTTCCTAAAGGAACCTGGCTCTGAAACCAATTGTTGGAACACACATAGATACTAAGAGGGGGGGTGAATCAGTATCTAATAGACTTTTTCACCTTATCCCAATTATTAACATTGCATATTAGTATGCAACATTAACTAGAAATAGAACAACATATTCATCATCGTAAAATAAACACAGTACACAAGATGTAACTTTAACATCCATGTTTTCCCCAGTCTATAAATATAAGTATTATCATGACCAAACTATAAATAGATATGGTATGTGATCATGGGAAGACAATGGACCTTAATTTATTTTGGAATGTGCATATTTGATTATTAATGCAAGAGAGAAATGTTGAACTACTACTGAAGGGATGGCTTTCACAGGTTACGATGCCATGAGGGGAATGATGCAAGAGGGAGGAAATGAATGATTGGGATGAATCTGCTAGGAAGTCCCCTGTCTAATTAAAATAGTGAAAACATAAACTGTCCTCAGCTCCAGAAATTGATTATCAGTTAAGGTAGTAGTTGGAATAGTTCCCTTGGAAAATTAAGGAAGGATGGTCAGAGTACCCTCGAGAAAATTCGTACAACCCAAGAGGTCTTGGGGGAGAAGACACAAAAAGAAGGGTGTAGAGACAAATAGAATATGGACACATATGGGAATAAAATGAGAGAGATATAATTAGACAAAGGGATATCTCTGGTTCATGTAGCAAGGAAGAGCAGAATTAGCATACACTCCCTGAAAAATCTTTGCAGAAATCCTCTCGTGGCATCGTACCCTATCTCGGGGGTGGTTGGATGTAGTAGAGTTTAGCATAGTCTTGCCTATGGTTGGGTGGAGAGAGGCTCACCCTTCATTAGTAGCCAACATATCTAAAAAATTGTAGATAAGTAACTTTTTATGTTTATGTCCATTGATTTGAATGCATGAATGGTTGAATGTGTAGTACGATGATTTTGGATATGGATATCTGACCTATAAAATTGATTGTGTAATTATGAAGATGGTCCTATGTTTTCATAAACTATACATCTACATAATAAGTCTTGTATTTATGAATTCGGGCAGTCTCTATTTTCTTAGTGAAATAACTGCAAGTATATGTCTGTGAAAATCTTGTGATATGGGTAAATGTGAAAAGGTTACAATAGTACATACAATAGGCAGGGTGTGTGTGTGTGTGTGTATATATATATAAACCCTGCTTATATATATATATATATATACATTAGGCAAGGCGTATCTACACCTTGCCTACTGTATATATACACCCTTCCTACTATATATATATATATATATCGGTGTGTATACCTGCACATCGCGGCGTTGGAACTCCCAAAACCAATAAGTCTTTCGAATATGGGGTGATATAGAGGAGCCTTGGGAAAGCCATGGAGGGCCTTGGACAAGCGCAAACATCCGTGAGGCTCAATAAGACTTGTAAAGAATATGAGAGAAATACTTTATTGAAAGTGGTTAAGTATTGATTTGGTCATTAAGCTAGTGGAAAACCCTAATTCGCTTCGGAGGATCGTGGCCATTGATTTGGCCCGATGGTTACATCTGGGTCCTCTATCAGAGCAGGGGTGAGATCCGATCCTGATCGTCGATTTGGTGGAATGGTGAGATCATGAACCTCCATTGGAGTTGGATATGAAGCTCGTGGAGTATGCACTCAAAAATCAATGAGGATCATTGATCTATCAAAGGGTGTCTTTGGAATATTATGGACCGTTAGATCCATCATGGTGAACACGGTCAAATTCCCATGGTTGGAATGACCCTAGATGCCAAAGTGGAGGTATCCCAAAAAGGGGATTTTGAGGGATGATCTAGGTCATCCATCACGGCTAATCCCACAATAAACCTACACCATAGATCATTGTGGGCCTCGTTTAAATGAGAATAATAAATAAGGTGATGTTAGTGTGACATGTCATGCTGACAATGACTACCAACGTGTCCATAGGATGTGTCTCTCCAACATGTCTTGGGCGTGACTAGTGTCTCCTGAGGAATTGTCGAAGGCCAAGGCTCGTACGAAGAAAGGGGGGATGAGAGACCTTATGAGCTCGCCCAAATATTTATTGTTAGATATTCTAGATGAAATCATGACCGTTGATCTGTCGATATCGGGGAGCTCCGAGAAGAATATATGACCATTGATGAGTGAAGGCAGGAGGAGCTCCGAGAGGAGATATGGGTCGTCCATTGCGAAGAATTATTTGGAGTGGAATTGACCAGAGACACTCTGACAGGGAAGCTTCAAGATACAACCTAGACTATCTATATACTAAGGTCCGAGGGATCATGTAGATGATTTGGACCATTAATATTTATTTGAAGATTCAAGTAGATGACATGGATGGTGCCACGTGTCATGATGCAGGTGGTGCCATGTGTTGAGCACATAATGTACCACATGGAATATCAATCTGGCACCTGTAGGTGAGATTCTGTGGGAAGTGTGAATGCCATGTGTCAGGGGGGGATAGTGACATGTGTCATGCATAAATGACGCCATGTTTCAAGAGGATTTGACACATGTAGGTGAAAATACGAGAAGATCTGGGTCATTCGTCGAAGTTCAAAGATTGGCACGGTCGTGTATTGATCAAGAAGGACGACAATGTTATGGTAACATGAGGGTGCCAACATGGAAACCAACATGTCTAAGTAGTGACAAGTTTCTCCAAGGGATTGGCCATCGGGTCGAAGTTGGGACCTAATGGATGAGGAGGCCCTTTGGGAATTCGCTTTAAACTATGATTGTTAGATCTATCGGGGTTTTTCCTTGGAAAACCTAGACCATATATCTCTAACGTATCATCGTTGGAGGTAGAATATGGGTGAACCTAGAGGAGGCTTGAAGGTCGACGACATAGGAATCGACGATGTGACGAGAACCGTTGATTTACTGATGGGTGGGAGGAACATCCACCGTTGATCATTTGTGAGACTTGTGCAAAGAGGAGTGAGAATAATGAAGTCATAAATGACATGGCATGCCAACAAGGCAACCAAAGTATCCTTAGGATGACAGGTGTCAGTTCTTAGTTGGTTGATGTGGGTTAGGAGAGGACTGACAAGGAAATCCGTTGATCTCATTAGAGATTTGACGAGGGTATTTGGACTGTTAAATCCATATATAACATCGTCAAAAGTGTAGGAGGATGGCATGGTCATGTTCGACCAAAAAATGTTGACGACGACGAAGTAATCACTGACAACTAAGGGAGTCAGGGCTAACAACAACTGTTGATCGACGAAGGGACAAGGTGAAACCTCCACCGTTGATCTTTAGGGTCACGTCCATGAGCTGTGGAGTTCATTGGGATCCAAGCGTCATTATTCACGCCAAATGATATCATCGATGTGCTCTAAGTCGTCGATATTGAGAACTGATAGTTTTAGGATTTGGGGGGTGGTACTCGTTGATACATTATTGTCAGAGTTTTTCGATAGCTAGAGTGATTCATGGGACAAAAGAAAGGTCGATAATGATGAAAGGTGGGCCAAGGTGTCGGGCCATAAATATAACGTGTCACTACCATGTCGGATGACATGAGTAATAAGTGGCCATGTGACGCCTCATGGTAATGAGTTAGCCATTAAACAATGAAGGTTCAAAAAACTTTGAGAAGCCATGAATTTCGATCCAGAGCTTAGTTTTGGGAAAAAATATAGTGGTTGGAAAGATCTTGATGTGAAAAAGATGATAGTGCTATCGAAAGGAAATTTTGAGATAGATTAAGGGAGAAAGTTTTTAATTCCCCATTCCCTTAAAATCTAATTAGGGGGTTGGTTGTGTTACAGTAACGTGGAAACCCTTAATAGGGAGAAAACCACAAAAATATTTCTTTTATAATTCAATTATTATAGTATTAGGATTCAACCTGTGAGTGACACCAATCCCTATTGTAAGCACCAAATTACAAGATTGCAGGCAACAACCTGTCACAACAAGCACCCACTTGATAATTGCGGAAATCAATCTGTCAAGGACACCAATCCTTGCTACAAGCACCAAGTTGTAGAACTACAGGCACCAACCTGCACTACAAGCACCCACTTTCTAATTATAGACACCAATCTACCAAGGACACCAATCCTTTCTACAAGCACCAACTTGTATAAATGTAGGCACCGACTTGCACTGCAAGCACCCGCTTGTTGATAAAGAAGGCACCAACCTTCAATGTAAGAACCAACTTACAATGAGGACTTCAATCCTCTTCCGAGCTCCACCCTGCTACCATTAGACATTCAAATCTTCCTTTCTTCCATTCTCTCAGAGCCTCTACTCTTCACACTTCTACTTCCACACAGTTCTTGCTTCGCTCTTCACACATCCATCGCACCCCACAAACTCATACTCTTCGTTACATCTTCCCACTTCTACTCACTTTTTTAAATGCCACAATATCTTGGATATTTTTATAAAAATATGCACCCAAATATTTGTCCACATATCCAAAATGTACTCTTGAGGTCGACTCTAGATATCCATTAAAACTAGGTTGCACCATTTCTTCTCAGACTTGTGCAAGCCCTTATTTTTGTGTTGGATTTGTTCATGGGCTTCTACACTCAACATCCGTCGGATTTTTTCTGCGATTAATCCTCAACCGTCCATTTTATATTCTTCATATCGGGACCACCGGGTTGCCGAAGCACTCAACATCATCATGACACTCAATAATCACCTGATCATATCTTCGTTTGATCTCGTTCATCGATTGTTCACAACCCAACAAAACACATATTATAGGCCTTGTCACTTAGTATTTGTTCGATCAATCCTTGATTAAATCCTAGTCGTCGATCTATTCCTTCTGTACCACATGGACATACCATTCAATTCATAGGAGTCGCCATATATTCTTCTCAAATCTATCGTGACTGTTTATTTGTTCCCTACCCATCAAAATACACAATGTAACCATAATGCACAACGATCGCCTGATCTGGACCTTGGATTAATATCGATCGTTGATCTCATTCACCATGAGTCTGAGATGTATCTTTTAATACTTCTATGGTCTCCAAATAACACTCTCAAGTTCCACCGCACTAATTTTTCACCCACACTTAGACATATTTCCAAAATTTTCACTATGAGTCTTTTGGACCATCAGATCTATGAAACGTGGCTATTTTCTGGGTCGTCGGATCTTATGACATGTGGCTATCTCCTGGGTCGTTGGATCTCCGTCCGGGCGATCCGATCTATGACACATGGAGACCTCTTGAGCCATCAGATCTCTTACCTTCTAGGCTATTCGATCTCTCATTCTTGGTACTTAGTCATTTCTTCCTACTTATCCTTCTTCATACTTAGCCAATTCTTCTTCAATATCTTACTATGGGACCACATGATTTTCTCTTATTCTTCTCATCTTCCCAATATTCCATCATGCTCATTATCTCCGTGAAGTCTCGACACTTAGTCAATTTTCCTATTCTTCGCGGAACGATTGGTTTGTGGGAATTTCTCTCATTCTTTACATACATCTAATTTTGCTTCTCCACGACATCTCAACACTTAGTCATTTTTCTAGATTTCTCTATCCATCCAATTCTTGGTACTTAGTTGTTTTTCCCTTTGAAATTTTATGTTCCATACTTGGTATTTTAAGTTTAACCGTGAAAGCGGAGTTTGTCGCACTAATTTGAGAAGTGTTGTTTTGTTTTTCTATCCGTCCACCATCCTATACTTAGTCATATTTCAATATTTCACCGCGGGTCACAAGACTATTGAATTTCTTGATTCTTGTGGATTTTTCTGTCTGTTTGTCATCCTATACTTAGTCATATTTCAAGATTTCATAGTTGGTCACAAGACTATTTCATTTCTTTGATTCTTGTGGCTTTGTCCATCCATCCATCTGCCATCCAACACTTAGTCATTTTTCATATTCTTCACAGAACGACGGATCCACAAAATTTCTCTTGTTCTTTACATACCTTTGATTCTCCACTACTCTGTGACATCTTGATACTTAACCATTTTTCCAAGATTTCATCGTTGGTATGCGAGGCCGCGTGATTTCTCTTTTTCTTTACATACCTTTGATTCTTCGTTGCTCCACAATATCTTGGGACTTAGTCATTTTTGAGTTCCCATCTCGGGCCTCAACCTTTTCTTTATATACTCTCGATATTCCATCGCTTCATTATCTCTTCAATATCTTGATACTTAGTCATTTTTTGAGATATCTCTTATGATGATATGGCAGATGAGTTGGCTGCCATCTGGATTTCTTCTTCTGGACTAGATGATATGGGATCAACCCATGTCCTGATACGTGGCATCATATGTGACATCTGAATAGTTTCCTATTTTATTACTGATGTGGACTCCTTCTGATGTGGCGTTCCTCTAATCAAACATGTGGCGTTGATGTATCTTAGCTGGCCCTCCAAGTGTCGAACCTCAATCTTTGATATTAAACGTTTATTTATGGAGATGAACGATCATGATTTAATCACTCGAAAAGTAAGTGTCGAACCTCAATCTTTGATATTAAACGTTTATTTATGGAGATGAACGATCATGATTTAATCACTTGAAAAGTTAATCTTTTATGTAAGGTTCTATAGATCTTCTGCTCACTTTCATTCGAACTAAGTGATAACGTTTTTCCATTATAAAATTTTTGAACTCCGTTGTCCCAATGAATTGGGATATATTGAACATTCCATTTCTTTGGTCTTCTATGAGCCGTGATTACTCCGCAACAAATATATTCAACATAGTTATCTCATCTAGCCTGCTCCTCTTCTGTGGTCTTCTTCACCACATAGTTGTCTTTGTTCAACTTCCAATTTCACCATATTTGCGTAGCACGAGTTATGTGGGGTTGATTTTTCGTACTCATCATATCTTCATACAAAACTTCATTTCTGCATAGAATACATTCTCCTTGTATTCTAGGTGTTTCATCAATTCTTGTTTCATTCCTCTTTGCCTATATTTACGCAGAGCCGATCAAGACGCTTCTTGATCTCCTCTTTGGCTATAGCATTATGAATGCTTCCTCTTTGGTTGTTACTGGTTCTGGTTCAATCCTTGGACCTGTCAGTCTCCCCCTACCTGTGATATCAATGACATCCTTTAACACGATTTCCAACATGACATATCCTTTGATATTAATTACATATGCATAAGCTTATCATCTCATTCTATTCCCTTGTCATTGATAAAAATTAGTCTCCCTCTACATGTAATATCAATAACATACTTTGACATCAATAACAACACATTTTCAACATATTATTCATTACATATTTCCACTCATTCACTCCATATATGTATCCACTTCCATCCATTCATTTACACCGTTAACTACACCCACTTATTAACCTACACCTACTCTACCATATCCCATTTACATATTACTCACTCATTTCAAATTTCAACCACTCATCCAATATATTCTTGGATAATACAAACATTTCTATAGGACACTACATAAGCTTTGACTTATAGGTGTCTGTAGGCATCCAACACAAACATTTCTACATAAGTGTTAACGTATAGGTTCTATAAGAGTCTACAAGAGACTTACCCTATAGGAAAACTATACAAGGATTCTATAGAAGTCCACAAAAGACTCTTCCTATAGTGTTAATCCCCCTTAAGGACCTATGTTAAGGCCCTAACACTCATTTACAATTAGTTTTTTAGTTATGGTTAGGTCATATTAGGGTAGGTTACATCATGCTCACTTTATCTCCTATTTATAATAAAGAAGATTCATTTGTATATGCATCTTATCTTGTCTTTTTCATTTCATGTATTGTAAAAGGAGGTTTCCCCTTGAAGTGGATTATTCATTGGCTATTTTTGGAGTTTGGTTCATAACATTTGGTTTCAGAGCATATGATCCTAAGGTTTCTCTCCTTCAATCAAGACATCTTGGAATTTTCACTTTAACTTTTTTTATGGAACTATTAATACCAAAAGTTTTAGGATACTGCAAATACATTTTGAGGTACATGTGTTAAAAGTTTTAGGTATTGGTTTGTTATACTTTCTAAGATATATCCTATGGAAGTAAGGGTTTGTGACTAGTCCTAAAATGAGTTTCAAATGAGTCATATTGAAATTTTCACTATAACAGTTTTTGGGAAAGGTTTTTGACTATGAAATTTTCATAATGATGATTATACATTGTGAAGTACTTGTGGTAAAAATTTTAAGTATTGAGTCATTTTTTTTCTTTAGGTACATGTTGTGTAAATTAGGGTTATTTGACTACTCCTAAAACTAGTCTAAAAAATGTGTTATTGGTAGAAGTGACATATATGAAGTTTGAAAAGTCAAAATTGAGTGCCACTAATTTCTTTAGAAATAAGATAGACCATAGTATTCAAGGTAAAAATTTCAAAAACTGATATGAAATATTGGACATGTGGAATTCCATACAATTTTGTTCTCTAGAAAGTGCCAAAAATCAGTAGTTTTTGATAAAGTTACCATAAATTTCACTTGGCACATCAAATTTTGCTCAGAACTATGGAATTACAGAGAATAAACATTAGAGTACTGCATACCAAAATTTTAGACTCGGGAAAGCCTAAAATTCAGATATATATTATGACAAAGGTATGTCAGCAAGGAAATCTCCCAATTAGGATTTCAAAGGTATACAATTTACAATTGGAATAACCATTGATTGGAAGATATATTTTTGTTGATTCAAGTTTTTTGATAAAGATTAAAAAAGAGGAGTATTATTTTTTTGCCCCACATGGATCAAAAGGGTGCTCCAAAATTTACTTCACCAATTAAACCTCTAGAAAGCTCAACCATGACTCGGGAAGAAAGAGAATATATTTTTCACCATCTAGACAAATTTGAGAACCAATTTAATGAATTGAGTGTAAAATCAATAACAAGTAATAAATTGATGGAAAATAATATGGAACATATGGAAAAGAATATGGATGAAAATAGGGTACAAATGGAAAAGAATATGGATGAATTGCAAAATTCCATGTCAACTATTATACAAACCCTAGATGGGAGGCTTTATAAAAGTGTTTTAACTGAAGAGACTCATGAAAATAAAGGAAATATTCATGTTGAATAAACTTCCAATAATAAGCATTTTTAGGGGGATTTAAATCTAATAGTGGAGTTAATTATGCATGGGTTCCTAAGGGTATCAACTTTCGCAAGGTTCAATTAAAGAAGTTTGATGACACAAAAGTCTTTACATGGGTCAATCAAATAGAGAAGTACTTTGGATTTCATAATATTATGGATGCTAAGAAAAGGATTTCCTTAGCAAGCTTGTACTTTGAGATAAAACCCTATCAATGGTATCAATGGGTACTCAAAAGGAATCCCTATTCTTATCATTATCCTTAGAGTTTATTTACAAGAGACTTAGAAGCACAATATCGAAAAGTTTGGGAACAAGACTACTTTAGTCAATTGACAAGAGTCAAGCACTTGGGTGATATTGAATATTATAATTCATAATTTCAAGTGTTGTCCACAAGGGTGGATAACATAAGTGATGCAAATTTGTTGGAAGCTTACATGGGTGGATTAAAGGAAGACATTAAACATGAGATTTTCTTTAAACATCTTGAAAATATTATGAAGGCTATGCAATTTTCTCATCATATTCAAGCCAACAATGGAGATACACAAAAGTATACCACTAGAACATATGTAGGAATTATATATCAATTTGGGTCTCATAAGGAAAACCTATCTCAACCTACATTAATATCACTGAAGGAAATGGAGGAAAGAAGAGCAAGATGACTATGATTTGGTTGTAGTAACAAATGGTCAAAAGGGCATAAATTTCAAGAAAAAAAATTGTTTAACATGGAGAATAATGATGAAGAGGAAATGGAGGCATCTACACAAAGGGATGTAGAAGAAATTTTAAACTTAAAAGAGAAAGAAAAATATGTAGAATTTATGCACAATAATGACAGGTATGAAATCACTGTTCATACAATGGCAGGTTTGTCAGCGTCTCAAACCCTTAAGATTGAAGGATACATTAAGAAGGAAAAGTCCATAGTTCTTATTGACTTAGGTAGTACCCATAAATTCATTGATACAATATTAACAGAGAGCCTCAATTGTTTTGTGTATCCAGTGACAAATTTTCAAGTTTTGGTTGATAATGGAGGGAGTATTGGTTGTGTAGGAAAATACCACAACATTAAACTTAATATGGGATAATATAAATTAGAAATCCCAATGTATGCCATTCCCATTGGATGAGTAGATGTTGTTTTGGGGATTCAATGGTTGAGAAAAATAGGTATAATTTCTACAAACTATAATGAATTATTCATGAGATTTGAATTGGAATCAATATGAACTCAAATGGTTAAAATATGGACCTTCTCAAGTCATCATCTCTCATAGAATGAAAAATATCTTAAAAAGGGTAGTAGGGGAGTTGTGGTTAGACTTTATTTTATAGAATTAAAGTAAGAAGATGAAAATATTCTAGAGGAATCAAAATGCACCTTGGAAAATCACCATAAGGTCTTCCAAGAAATTCCCAAAGGGATACCTCCATCTAGAGATCATGAACAACAAATTGAACTAATACTTGGAAGTAGTCCTCCTAATAAAATGCTTTATAGATATCCTCATCAACAAAAATGGGAGATTGGGAAAATAGTACAAGGCATGCTAGATTCATGTGTTATTCAACCATGTTGGAGTTCATTTTTGTAACACACCCAACCCCTAAGTGTACTTTTTAAGGGATGGGGCATTAGAATTTTCTCCTTTCTCAACTATCTCAAATCCTCTTTCCAATGCTTTCATCATATTCCACTCATCAAGGGATTTCCAATGACTGTACTCATGCTCAATTTCGGGCTCCATATCAAAAGTCATGTCCTCCTAATTTTTTTTCGGTTTCTCAAGGTCGATAACTGACCCACTACCTCATGGAATCCACGTGGTATCCCATGACTTGCATCATATAACGTGGTGACAACATGGAGACAATGTGGCACTAGCCCAACTTTCCATGGTTAAATATCCATCCACATAAACCTACAATCGTCAATGCTCAGACTTTCTTCCGGTGCACTCCTTACTTACCTCCAACATATATGGTATTAAAGAATATTCCCTTTCGATACCAACTGTTCAGAGTTAGAACGGTTTGAGCCGTTTCATTGCTCCGAACTCAAGCTATCGAGGATTTGTATCTTCTCCTCAATGAATGGCGTAGAAGCAAGTCACTGTCTCCTGATCAATGGGTTATATTTTTCTGGCACCCAAGGTTCTCCTATCTCACCCAACGCCACTCAAATCATCAACCAATTATTGATCAACATCTTTCATTCTAGGAATGTCTTGACTTCCTTGCTGGCAAGATGCATCATTCCCAATGTTAACATTTCACCTCTTAACTTAGGTGGGACTCATGACAGATCAAAAGCTACAATTTCATCTCTCCAGTCATAGATCTATGGTAGAGATCTAACCTCCATCAGACTCACACTTCAATGCTTCAAAAGAGTACCTAGAATCCTTCAAAGTCACACTCCAAAAAATAGTCAAATCTAAGATGGATAGACTCACACTAGATCCAGTTGACTAATTGACCGATGACATGCATCTTCACAGTGACGCTCCTAGTCAACTCTCACTCTCTCTTCCTCTCGTCTTACTAAGTGGGACCCACTATGATAAATGACTAAGAGTTTATCTTTCCTGATTTCCGATCAACGACCTAGCTTGGATCGACTTTGTAACTTCACGTTTGGAGGTGTTATTTCAACAAATTCCAAAATCCTTACTCCGAGCAACTCATTTCAGAGTCTCCCGTTCAAAATGTTTCCCACCATGACCATGAATACTCTCTAACACTTTCACTTCGAACAACCCACCGATCAATGGTCCCGATCTATTCGAATCAACGGTTGTTTTTCTCTTCTGACTAACACAGGGTTTACAGATCCATAACTTTCTGCTATAAGGACTTAGCCATTTTTCGAGTTCTGCAAGACTTCGATTTTGACTTTCAAAAACTCGAAAGGATTCTACGACCATTACAAACTGTCAAACTTGAGGTTAAAACATCACATGATTTACAAGCTCTCCACACAAGGGAAATGTAGAGTATTCGAATATGTAGTAGTTCACATTTAGTCATTTTTATGATTTAACAAGGCATTAGTAAACATCATAACATAGCTCATCTTACAACATTCAAAATCATAATTTAAGTACATAGAATTTTTCTTAGATTAAAAAATTCATACATGTTATCATACAATTTTTTCATTCAAGAGCATTCATATAACTTCATTCATAGTTAGTTTCAACACAGATGAACACTTATCTGATAAAGAAGTTGCCAAATCCAACTGACTGAGAGAGGATTCATTTCCTCCCAACCTTAGTCCTTTCTATGGAGTTACTTACTACAACACACCACCCACATTCCAAGCCATGATACCACCAAAGAAATTGAATTAGTAAGGTTCTGAGACTGCGATGATCCAAGAAGTTTACTCTCCTTCCTCCTCTGACACAACATAAGTTTCCACCACCCACTGAGCTTCAAATCTCTACAGTTTTATCAGGTTGTTTCTCAACTAGATTTCATCTATAGAAGGGAGTCCCTTCTCTGCTCAACATTCGCTCAATGACCTCCCCTTACTAGTTTCAGTTTATGTCTAGTAAGGACCAAGCTGCATCCCACTATTGCTCAAGTCGTGGAATATGGGTCTTCTCTGTTCAGGGTGATCATCAACAACTCAGAAAATCTTCCTATTTTTTTCCATAAGATATTATTTTCTTTCTCAATCAACACATCCGTGCTTATGTGCTCCATTTCTCGTCTCTGAGACTTTTTTTTCTTCCTTCTCTATCTGTCGTTGTATTCTTCTATCTCCTAGTGAAATTTTTGTCATGAGGTCTCCCCTTCTATCCAAATATTACCTTTTTTTTATGTGCTCCTCCTTCGATTTTCTTCTCCATACCCTCGAGATATCTACAACTTCTTGTAGACGTAACCTGTTGTGTTCCCTTCAAAATATGAACGGGTGGTTTCGTGGTACATTCCCCCATCAGTTATTCAATCAACCATTTTTTTGTATGGACAAACTACCATAGTTATTAACTGCTCAACCACCTCTGTGACCTTCTCTTTAATGGTCATGTGGTCTCCTCATCAGTCTAGTGTGATGGTAGGTGAAGTCATTATATTTTCAAGAATATATTAACTTGTTGTGCAAGCTTCCTATTTTCTTCATTGATGCATTTCAAATCCACTTCACTCAACCATTCCACCAGTCCCTCTACCTCATCAATTTACTTTGGTGTATCATGACTAGTACTTATCAAGGTTGTTCCCTCTCAGTCAACAATTTGGTGTTTATATTAAATCAAAACACAATTACATGCCTCATAGTGCTCACATATGAAGTTTGTGCATAATTACAATATTGGGAGAAAATAGGGTGTTACATTCCCCTCCCCCTTAAAGAAACACCTTCCTCGGTGTTTAAAACACCATATATTTAAAATCATATAGTAAACAAAAATGGGTATGCCATTTGCATGGCATCTTCGAGCTCCCATGTAGCTTCATTTGCTCAAAAGTGCCTCCATTCCACCTTTACCTACGTGATGGATCAGTTCCAGAGCATTGTCTCTTTCCTATCTAGTATGCACTGATGTTATGGCTGGAATTCTCCCTCTGGTTCCACCTGTATTACAATCCAATCAAGAACATGATTAGAATCATGGACACATTTCTTTAACAAAGACACATTGAATACATTATGTTCTCTAATAGTAAGTGGTAAATAAATTCTATATGCTATTGTTCCTATTCTCTATAGGATTTCAAAGGGTCCACAATATCGTTGAGCCAACTTATCACACATCCCCATTTTTAGGGAACTCTTCTTGGGTTTCACCCAAATATACACATGGTCTCCTACTTTAAACTCTCTGGGGGTTCTCTTGCTATCAACATAACTCTTTTGTCTATCCTGGGAAATTTTCAGGTTCTACCTTATCTTAACTATGGAATGTTCCATTTGCTTCACTAATTCAGGTCCAAGTGTGATTTTTTCCACTAGATTGTCCCAACTAATCGAAACTCTGCACTTCCTTCCATACAGAGCCTCGAACAAGATCGTCTTCAATGATTCTTGATAACCATTGTTATATGTGAATTCTACCAAAGGTCGATATTCTTCCCACAACTTGAGTCTATGCATAACATGAATTCGTACAATGTATTCTAACACTCTATTCACCATTTCAATTTGACCATTGGTTTGAGGATGGTAGGCCATGCTAAAAGGAAACTATGTTTCTAAACATGCAAATAAGCTTTTCCGAAAATTCGAGGTGAACTTAGAATCTATGTTTGAAATTATGGTTTTAGGAAAGCCGTACAATCTGAATATTTATTTCATAAGAACATTTGCAATGTCTATGGATTTAAAAGTAGAATTTATGAGAATAAAATGATCTTCCTTGCTCAACTTGTCCACTACAACCATTATTGCATCATGTTGTTTGGCTATCTTTGGTAACCCCATGATAAAATCCATGGAAATCACTTCCCATTTCCATTTTGGTATATGTATGGGATGCAATAGTCCAGCAAGGTGTCGATGCTCGACTTTCACCTATTGACATTCCAAACACTTCACAATATGGTGAACAATGTCTTGCTTCATCCTAGGCTAATAATATTGTTTCCTAACTACTGTCACCATTTTCTGGTAACCAGGGTGACCTACATAAGGTCTCCTATGGAACTCATATATGGAAAATAAATCAAAAAAGATAGATGAAAATGTGTATAGCACTGGGATTTGGAAAAAAAAATTGATGGTGCTTCATCATGTGAAGGAGCGAGCGCAGGAGTACTTTTTGTAGCACATGAAAATGAATTTGTTATCCCCTTTTCTTACAAACTACAATGGGACATAGAGTACACAAAAAATGTATGTGAGTATGAAGCCCTAGTCTTGGGGTTGGAAGCTGCCATGAAACTGAACATAAAGAACTTGGAATTCTATGGAGATGCGGAATTAATTGTGAAGCAAGTGAATCGACAATATGAGGCCAAACACTCGATATTGAGATATTATAGGAACTGTGCCTGGGATTTGATGGAAAATTTATTGTCATCGGTTAAGGTTCATTACATTACCTGTACAGAAAGTCTACGAGTTGATTCATTAGCCAAATCATCCTCAACTTTTTCACCCCCTACAACTTTCAAACTAAAGTATCACATAGAGGTGAGGCACATACCCTCCATACCGAACAATATACAACACTGGCAGGTGTTCAAAGATGACGAACAGATCAAAAAATTCCTTGAATTGGTGGATGATTTCGTTGAAACTCACATTGACCAAGAAAACCAAAACGACCATTCGTGGATCATGCAAGAGGGGGAGGATCCTCAAGAGTTCCAAGAAAATAGCGTGAATCATTGCATGTTAGTATTAAAAAATAATCAGATCCCTAAAGGACTAATCTGTCTAGAAAGACTGTTTGACCAAAATGACATGCCCTTAAAATCTACTTTGCAACCTCAACCAGAAGAAGTTGAAGATTGCGACATAGGGGCCAAAGAGGAGCCTAGAATAGTAAAAATATCAAAGTATCTTCCTCCCGAGATGAAAGGTAGGAATTCATATTTACTCGAGCAGTATAAATATGTGTTCGCTTGGTCTTATGACGAGATGATAACTTACGACACCAATGTGATTGAACACAAGATACCTTTAAAGCCCGGTGTTAAACCTTTTAGACAGAAGCTCAGGCAAATCAATCCCATTTTGTTTCCCTTGATCGAAAAGGAAGTTAAAAATATTTTGGACGCAAAAATAATTGTACCACTGAGATACTCCGACTGGGTAGCTAACCTGGTCCCGGTTAGGAAGAAGAGTGGAGAGATCAGACTGTGTGTAGATTTTAGAAATCTAAATAAATCCTCTCTCAAAGACAATTATTCGCTACCCAAAATGGATCATGTTCTGGAAAAGGTGGTTGGGGCAAATAAAATGTCAATGATCGACGAGTTTTCTGGTTACAATCAAATTGATGTCAACGAGCACGATAAAGAAAAAACAACCTTCATTTCACCCCTTGAGGCACATTTATGTATGACAAAATTCCTTTTGGTTTAATGAATGCAAGTGCTACCTTCCAACGTGTTATGGATATCGCCTTCGTTGGCGAAAGAGATAAATTTGTGGTTATTTATCTTGATGATCTAGCCATTTTTTCCAAATCTGATGAAGATCATCTGATACATCTCAAGCAAACGTTCGAGAAATGTCACAAATTTGGTTTGTCTTTAAATCCCAAGAAATCTCACTTTGCGATGTAAGAAGGTAAACTCTTGGGCCATATTGTGTCTCGAGACGAATTAAAATTGATCCTAAAAGGGTCGGAGCCATAGACAATATAAATATTTCTAGAAATGTAAAGAAAAATCAATAATTTTTAGGAACTTGGCTTCACAAGGAACAAAGTCGATCACTATGTGTATTTCAAATTTGTAGCTGATAGTATTATTTATTTGGTATTTTATGTGGCTGATATGTTGTTGATAGGAAATGACAAGGAAATTATCTAGCATGTGAAAATTAAGTTGTCCTCTAAATTTGACATGAAATATCTTGTTGTTGCAAACTTTATTTTGGGCATGGAAATTAAAAGAGATCAGGAAAAAAAGAAACTCTAGTTGAATCAAAGAAAATATGTTGAGTCAATATTGCAGAGGTTTAATATGCAGGAATGTAGACCAGTCAAGGTCCCTATTCATGTATGTGTAAATTTATCTACAGATTAGTGTCCCAAGACACATGAAGAGGAAGAGGACATGTCCTGTGTTCTATATGCTAGTGTGGTTGGAAGTTTTATGTATGCAATGGTATATACTAGACCAGACATTGCACACACAGTGGGAGTTTTGAGAAAGTATATGTCAAGACCAGGAAAGGAACACTGGACAACAATAAAGAGGGTTTTTAGGTATTTGCGTGGCACTACTAGCTATGGATTGTGCTACGAAGGAAGACCAATATTGGAAAAAGTCTTGGACATATAAGGATTTTTTGATGCAAACTGGGCTTGAGATCTGGATCGCAAAATATTTGCAAGTGGGTATGTGTTTAACCTATTTGGAGGAGCAATTGGTTGAATGAGGAAAAGATAATTTGTAGTGGCACTCTCAACTATAGAGGCTGAATACATGGCATCCACTCATGAAATAAAGGAAGAAGTATGGTTACAAATATTGTGTTCATGTATTGGGTTGGTACAACAAGTTTTAAGCATAGATTGTGACAGTCAGAGTGCAATATTCTTAGAGAGGAAACCAAATTATAATTCTAAGACAAAGGATATTGATGTTAGTATCATTTTTTCAGAGACATGGTTGAAGAGAAGAAGGTGTTGTTGTTGAAGGTGGAAAATTTGGAGAATGTTGCAGATTCATTGAAAAAAAATCTATGAGCACTGAGAAGTTCTTTTGGTGTAGAGAATCAATGGGAATTTCTACCCTAGATTGTTGATCATGGAAGCATGTGCCCCTTGTATGCAAAGAAAATAACAAGTGGGAGAATGTTGGGTATGTGCTATATTCTTTACATGACTGTAGGTCATGGGGGATTCACCTTGTTGACCAATATCTTATCACATTCATTCATAAAGGGGGTTTTTAAATTATGAAAAATAGAGTCAATATATTGTAGGTATTGGGGAGAGGATGTGGGTATCGGGGGGTTTACAGGTATTGGGGGGTATAAACAAGGGTATCTAGTAAAAATAGGGGTTTCTTTTATTGGAAATATGTATAGGGAGGGGGGTTCAACAAAATGATTGTTGGAGTTATTTATCAATATCTAGTGAAATCAAAGGTATTCTTTAATATCCCACGAATGCAGGTTCTATGTCACAGGTTCACTAAGTGAATACCTTGTGTTGTAGGTCCCCCTATTAGGGTATCGTGGGTGGATCCCTTGAATTCTTTATTTTGGGGGGTTTATTCACCAATTGTTTGGGTGGCCTTTCGCCTTTGGTGAGAGATTTTTTTTGCCTTTGGAAGTTTAGTTGTGCATGGTATTTCATCCCATGATTTTCTAATTATGTTTAAGGAATTAAGGTTGTAGTCTAATCTAGGTCAATGGATTTGGAGTTTTGGATTCCATAGGATCTTATATATATTGTATTGTAAACAATGACGTTGTATGATGATGATGATGAATAAGAATTAGAGGTGCGGCTCTAAACACGTTGTTGGTTTTCCTGGTTTGGGTTTCCAAGGTAAATCTCTATGTATATGTGTTATTTCAATTGTTTTAATTTTTTTTTAAAGAATCTATGTGTGCATTTCATTATTGTAAAAGTTTTAAATACTTACACCACCTCCCCCCCCCCTTAAAAATCCCTAAAATCCAAAATTTTGAGCCTGGAAAACATGCTATTGGATGTATACAAACCTTTGATGAAGGAAACACCAATATTTACACACATTTAATGAAGTAAAGGTAAGTATGTACACTATTGTGCTTAAATAAATGAGTTTATGCCTATGTTTTACATAAAAAAAAATTAGTAAAATTTCCCAAAAATAATATTGTAGGTCTTGATTAAGGCTAAGGTCTTTAATAGGTGTAATAAATTTCCCATGCAAGATTCAATTCACAATTTCTAAAAAGAAAAGACAAAACCCCAAAGAGAATTTCAAGTTACAAGTTGTTGTTTGTCTGTAAGTTGAACTTTCAAGAATTACATACCTTTTCATGGTGGCTGTAGAAGATCATTTATTGAAAATTATTTAATTCCAAACTTTCTCCAATTCTCCTTTCCCAAATATTAAATTAGCATACTGGTTGAACACCCTACCAACTCCCAAATGAGTTCTCTTCTTCCCCAGGGACCCTTAAGTTGCAATGGGTTGTATGAGAAGAGCACAAAAACTAGCATATAGAATGTGTGGCTCCTCCAAAGCAATTGAAGTCCCCACCTCTATGGTACTAGAACATTATTGATGCCAAACTCAACACTAGATCACGAAGAGAAATTGAGCATTACGACATCCATATAGAATTAAGGTGCAAAAACTTGAGCTCTAGAGCCCAATCCTCCTTTCCTATATATCCTTTGAGCCTCATGCCACGTGTCCATCTCATGCAAAATACTCATTATTTTAATTAATAATTTAATATTATTCACCCACCCATGTGTCACTCCATGCACTAGTAATTCTTTTATTTAAAATAAAAAATAGAGATTATTCATCACGTCTCAACCTCTTTTCCTATTTTTATTGTTAGATGTTCTCTATACTTTTTCCTCGTTGAGTGGGTGACATGAAATTGTTATTTTCTATTTAATTAAAACTACTTTTCTTTCCATTTAACTTTCCCTTTTCTATATGCATTTCCATTCTCAATTATAGAGAAAATTCTATTTCCCATTTTCTCGCAACATGTGCATAAATATATGATCAATCAAACCACTCATGCAATTCATTCAATTTCCCATGCTAAAATAAAATGCATATCCCAAAGGATATTTTCTCTAGAGTATACATGTAAACCAAATCAAAGTTAATATGAAGGTTGAGACCAAGTTAACTTAGAGCCTTCAAGTATTTGTTGCCAAAAGCTAGTCATGATCACTACAACTCTTCAACTACCCTGCACCAAGAGCTAGACATAACCAAGAGTGTCATGCCCCTACATTCCCTTAAACTACTATCTAATAGTATGTACCAAGGGTTCCATGTTCACGCATGTGTTTCAAGTTTCAATTTTTACTGGCGGGGGACGATGTCATGGTTGGGACTTAACTAACAAAACTAGTTCACCACTAGTGAGAGATTAATGGTCATTGAGGAATAAGGATTGGCACCTTATTGCATGCCAATAAGTATGGCCTTTTAAGTGACCAAATCCATGACCTACCCTTACAACAACATGTAACCTCTAAGCAAAAAAATAGACATGTTTTCCAACCTATTACATGGAAATGAGTCTAGTAGGTAGGAATATGCAACCTATACCTTCTCTCCTTGATGGTAATAATGTCACATCTCATTATACAACCCTGTTCCCATGTGTAAGATTATTTGAAAAGTGTTTCCCTATCTCTATAGGTATTTAGAGACAAACATATCAAATAACACTATCTAATAATCATGAATAAATAATAAGCAATGTCATATATTTGTCAATCATATATAATCCACCCCCATCACGGGTCCACATATATTGACTCAATTCGGAGTCCCTATACACCTGTGGTACTCCCTATCAAACTTGACAAACCATCATTATCATCATATAACATAATATATTTTATCATGTAGCCATGTGTTCATTTTCAAGATTCTATAACA
>JZKD02S2443112.1:943363-1005117 GCA_000966675.3 Picea glauca
ATGTTGTTCAAACATCAACGCCTTCGAGTTGTAGCGCATCAGACAACACCTGTATACGGACTTGCGCTTGCAAGTACCTCTAGTATATCGAGAGCCCCCTAGGCATCCTGAAACCGTCCATAGATCAATCGATCAACTGCTTGAATGCTATAGTGCCACTGAGAATAACACTCAGGAAGATACTCTCTAGTACCTAGGTAATTAGGTAGTAGGGCTAAGGGTACAGTCTAGCCTCCTTAGTTGGTGCCCTGAAATATTGGGTAGAGTACTATTGTCGACCTTGCATGTATTTCAAAGAGATATAGCACAGGGAAAAAACTTGTTTGTAAGAACCCTAGAAACTCTAACCCTTCGGACGAAAAAAAAAAAAAGGAATAGACAAGATTTATTACAGTGCAACCTTACCTCCTGCACTTTGGTTGCAAAATTACTACATATTTTTTCCTGTTAAGAATTTGGGCATTTTGAAATTGCAGTATTATTTAGATCAGAGTATGACTCTGCAGGAGTAAAAAAAAAGAGAAAAAGAAAAGAAAACATGAGGAAAAAGGGGGCGTATTCCAACACTCTTATTTGAGAACTGTCTCATTGGATTCCCCTTTTCGCCTTGATCATTTTGATACTCGTCATTTTTAACCTTTTTTTACCTTTTTGCAGCCTTATTTGAGACATATCTCATTGAATTCCCCTTTTCACTATGATCGTTGTGATACATATCATTTTTAACCTTTTTTTTATTTTCCTGCACCCTTATTTGAGACCTATCTCATTGGATTCCCATTTTCTCCCTAATCGTTGTGATACCTTACATTTTTTTTACTCCATGGAACCATATCGTTCCCAACACCCTTATTTCCCACTTATCCCATTGGTCTCCTCCCACAACCCTAATCATAGTGGTATATATCACTTCTACTTTCTTGTTAGTGGACCCAACCCTCATCCCCTCATGGATCCCACCCGCCAAGAAGAAATCAATCAGAATCTAAATACCGACCTTACTACCCTTCAGGCCCAAGTAAGTAGGTACATTTCAATAATTCATGCAAAAATGGACCACATCCAAGCCCAACTCGGTAGCCAAATTGATGAAGTTCATTTCTCTCTCAACAAATTCATGAACAAATTCCAAGGTCCTTCCTCCTCTGACCCAACTCTCTATATTGAAGGTGTTGACTCCAACCAACCTCTAAACTCTCATTCCAACTCCCTACCTCGTGGCCCCGTCTCTCCAGAGTTGAGGTCAAAAAATTTGATGGATTAGATCCACAAGCTTGGGTTACTCAAATGGAACACTATTTCTCCTTGCATGGTATCGATAATGAGTTAACCAAACTTTGTTATGGAATTCTCTATTTGGATCCAGAAAGATGGAAATGGTGGAAATGGTGTCACAATGCATGCCAAGGGTATGTTTCTTGGTCACAATTTGTTGCAGAGATGTATGAATTCTTTGACACAAACACCCACCATTTAGGATGTCTGACCAAGTTGAAACAGTCTCTAACAGTGGAAGATTTTATTGCTGCCTTTGAGAAATTTTATGAATGGAGGGAATGGCAGATGCTTTCTTCAGAGAATTCTTTATCAATGGCCTCAAGGATGAAATTTTTGCCTAGTTCATCATGGCTCACCCTAAGACTTGGTTGGAAGCCACTAAGCGTGCTAAGGAGGCATAGCAAGTCATCTTGGCCTAGAGTAGAAAACCCACATTTGTCCCCCACCCTAAACCCAACACCCCTTCCCCTCATCCTAATCCTCTCAAGGTCCATAAGTTAACATGGGAAGAAATGGTTGAATGCCAACTCAAGGGTCTTTGCTATAATTGTGATGAAACATACTTTTTAGGGCACAAGTGTAAAGAACAAAAAAGTTTTATGGCCATTTCCGAGGATGTTTATGATGAAGATGTTGATGTTTCACCTGAAGTTGTTCTACCCCCAACTGATGATATTAAACCGCCCTTTGATCCTCCTGAAGTTGAACCACTGATTTCGCTACACACTCTCATTGGTTTTTCTTCTCCCCAAACCCTCAAATTGATTGGTTACATTAAGCATAGGAACGTCATCATCCTAATTGATAGTGGCAACACTCATAATTTCATTCATCTTCTCCTTGCCCAAGAATTCAATTGCTATATTCGTGTTGTCAACAATTTTCAAATCATGATTGCTAATGGCAGTTTCATGAAATGTGGAGGGCATTGTGAAAATGTGTGCTTACAAATTGGTCATCATAACCTAAAATCTCACATTTTTTCTATTAGCATGGGTGGTTGTGACATTGTTCTTGGTGTGAAATGGTTATGCACCTTAGTAACCATACTCATGGATTTTAAGGAGTTAACCTTGCAATTCCAACATGAAGGCCAACAATATAAATTCCAACGCATTACCACAGGATCTACAGAGATCATCAGTTCCCACCGCATGGAAAAGTTACTCAAAAAATTTCATTTTGGCATCATCGCCCAACTCCATTCCATTCAAGAAGTTGAGGCACCCTCGATATACCTTGACCTTCAAGCTATCATTTTATTCCATCACACTATTTTCCAAACCTACTAGGGCCTTCCATCCTCCCGTGGAGACCATGATCATTCCATTCCTTTAATACCGGTTAGTCTTCCTCCCAATGTTCTCTCTTATCATCATCCTTTTGCTCAAAAAAATTAAATTGAGAAAATTGCCCACAAATTGTTAGAAGTGGGTTTTATCCATCCTATTACAAACCCCTATTCTTCCCCTATTGTCATGGTCCTTAAGAAGGAAGGCACTTGGAGCACGTGTCCTAATTTTTGTGCCCTAAAAACTTACCATCAAGGACAAATTCCCCATTCCCATCATAGATGACCTTCTAGATGAACTTAGTGGGGCTCAATACTTTATCAAACTCGACCTCCACTCTGGATACCACCAGATACATATGAAAGAGGAAGACATCCCCAAGATGACATTTCACACTCATGAGGGCCACTATGAGTTCTTGTTCATGCCCTTTGGTCTCTGTAATGCCCCCTCCACTTTTCAAAGTCTCATGAATCATGCCTTTCATCCTTTCCTCCGTCACTTTGTGTTAGTTTTATTTGATGATATTATCATCTATAGTAAAAAATGGACAACCCATATCACCCATGTACATCAAGTTCTCCATCTCCTCTACAAGCACAAAAGTTTCCTCAAATAGTCTAAATGTTCTTTTGGCATCTCTGAAGTTGAGTACATGGGTCATATTGTTTGAAAGGATGGTGTAAGGGTGGATCCTAAGAAAATTGAAGCTATTCATAATTGGACTTGCTCTAAAAATCTTAAAAGTATGGATGTTTTCCTAGGTTTAATAGGATATTATTACAAGTTTGTTCACAATTATGGAAAAATTGCGCCCCCTAACCACTCTCCTTAAAAAAAATGCCTTTAATTGGACTCCAATAATATACCAATCCTTCCAAGCCTTGAAGGAAGCTATGTGCACTACTCCTATACTGGCCATACCTGATTTCACCAAGACCTTTGTTCTGGAATTTGATGCATCAGGGAGAGGAATTGGGGTAGTCCTCATTCCATATGGATTCCCTTTGGATTTCACCAGTAAAAAAATGTTAGAGTGACATTTGGGCCAATCGATCTATGAAAAAGAAGTGATGGCTATTTTTCATGTAATGGATCTATGGCACCCTTATCTATTGGGACAATGCTTCCAATTTAAAACAGACCATCAAATCCTTAAGTACTTCCTGGAACAATGCATTTCATCCGTAGAGAAACAAAAATGGGTGACCAAGTTGTTTGGGTACGATTATGAGATCATTTACAAAATGGTAAAGAAAATGTGGTGGCTGATGCTCTTTTAAGGAAATATGAAGAAGAAGGGTCCCTCTTCTCCCTCTCATTCATTGTCTCCAACTGGATTTAGGATGTTCACCAGGAATGGTTGCACGACCCAAAATTCTCCATCCTCATCCAAAAACTACAACGGGATCCCTAAGCTGATCTAGGATACTCTTGGCACAATGAAGAGTTTCGATATAAAGGTCTCTTATATTTAAGCAAATAGTCATCCCTTAAATCCAAGGTGTTCTTTGAGTTTCATGCTTCTCCTACTATAGGGAATTCAGGTTTTACCAAAACTTATGAATGGGTCAAATGCTCTTTCTTCTAGGACGAAATGAAACAGGGCGTCTGCAGCTTTGTGGCAGAATGTGATATATGTCAACACATTAAGGGTGAGACTGTCAAAACTCTTGGCACACTCCAACCGCTTCCAATTTTGTAAGGTACCCGATCTATTATAATATCTGAAAACATAAATATTATAGAGAATAACAACGAAACAACACAATAGATGACACCACAACACCAAAATAATACCTTTATTGATAGGAAACAATGTTCACTTGCCTCTTCGAGGGGGAAATATCCATCAGAGAAGCGCTCTATTGCAATAATTCTCAAGACAAAAACTTTTAATGCCCTCAATTCCTATTTATACTAAATCTATCTACCAAAAGAACAATCTAGAGGAAGATCTTCTAGAAGTGGAAGCTTCTATTAGGTCTTCTTACATTTGAATTATTCTTCCTTATTACTATTCTTTATTATTATTGGCCTTTATTACATGCAAAATATATTATTCTACCTACGTGAGAGGTTAGGGAGGTTAGGTCCCTAACATGCCCTCCCCCTTAAAAAACAGTCTTGTATTTAAGACTTGAGATGAGGAAATTGCCACAGAATGGTAGCTGGCTCCTAGGTAACATCTGCTGGAGTTGTATCTTTCCACTGTACTAACACTTCCTTGATGGTGCACTGACGGATATGATGCTCACGTTGGTCCAAGACTACTTGTGGTTGCAACCAAATGGAGTGTTAGGTAGACAGAGATGTAGTGGGGGGGGGTCCAGAGGGCTCATAATGATAATAGTGGAGACAATTCAATGTAAGGTGGACTAGGTCCACTATATTATTAAATAAGGCCCACTATGGTATAGTTAGATATAATAAATGTAAGAGGAATTCTTAGAAGGTTCTACTTCTAAAAGATTCCTCCTCTAGAATGTTCTTAGGTGATGGTAGCACTATCTAAAGGGGTTCAAGAAATGTAACGAGACATGAAGAGAATTATTGTATTGTGGAGCAGTAACTCAATAGGAGGATGCTCCATCGAAAATGCAAGTGAACAGGGGAGGATCCCTTCCATAATATGATCCATTGTATGGTGTTTCCCTACCTCAAGGGTTTGGTAATAATAAAGTGTGGTTTCTTCTATATTGATTTATGGATCTATTGTGTATTCATTATTTGTGGTGATTATATTCATATATCTATTCATGTACTTAACAAGTGGTATTAGAGCACTTTACTTGGTAGACATTGTGGACAAATATTTTTTATTTTTGCAGATTTCTTTTTTGGAGAAAAAAAAAGAGGGCCCTGACATTCCAGAAATTTTTGGTATATTTTTGTGCACAATTTGCAAAAATAGGTTGTATATCTGATTCCTCTCATAAAAACACCAAAGTTTAAAAAAAAAATCGTTCGAAATGGAGTCCAGGAAGTCAAGATATTGAAGTTTTAAAATCTGCAATTTTTTCAGGGCTTTTTCTGTGGACGGCGGCGCGATATTTTTTATTTATTTATATAGAATATAGAGACATAATTTGCCCATACAAATTACATATATGATTTCCTCTCACAATTTCATCCAATTAAAAAAAAAATCAGTCGAAACAGAGTCCGAGAAGTGAATTTATGAACATTTTAAATTCAACAAATTTTCAGGGTTTTTTTCCGTGGACATCGATGCAATTTTTTTTCTTTTTACCTCTGTCGCATATGGAGGCCGAATTTTYCCAAACAAATGGCATATCTTATTTCTTCTCACAATTTCACCCAATTTCAAAAAACAAATCAGCCAAAACGAAGTCCGGGAAGTGAAGTTATGAACATTTTAAATTCAACAGTTTTTTAGGGTTTTTCTGRAAAACTCCGCGATTTTCTGCAGTAATTTATTGTTCTATTTTTTGGATTTTTTTGTGACGGCGGCGGTAATTCAGAGTTCATAAATTTTCATAGGGTTCTCAGATGGCTATTTCTTCTCAAACCCTCAAAGAAATTCTACAGATTACTGAAGCATTCAAAGCCCAATTGTTTGACACACTGAATGACAGATTGAATGGTCTCCACTATTATCATTATGGGCCCTCTACCCCCCCCCACTACCTCTCTAGCTACCTAACATTGTCAGAAGGCCATTTTCATGCCTAAAATATACAATTTTTCAGGGTGTTTTATGGAAAACGCCGCGATTTTCTACAGTATTTTATTGTTCTATTTTTTGGGTTTTTTCGTGACAGCGGTGGAACTGCAGAGTTCATAAATTTTCATAGGGTGCTCAGATGGCTATTTCTTCTCAAACCCTCAAAGAAATTATACAGATTACTGAAGCATTCAAAGCCCAATTGTTTGGCACATTGAATGACAGATTGGATGGCTTTGTAGATGGCCTTCATGATAGTTTTCATAGTATTCAATATTCATTGGATAACCTGCAAAAAATATTTCTTATGATAGACCTCAGGGATGAATATAATCAAGAAATATATGCTTGGTATGATTTTGAGGCCGATTGCGATGATTGATATATGGATAGTTGTCATTTTTGGGATGACAACCACTTCCATATTTTATTTGATGACTCTACTCCACCTTCTATAGAGAACATCAATGTCCCACATCAGGAGCTAGTTACCAACATCCATCGTGCATTTTCTACAATGGTATTGTTCCTTCCAGATTCAACGTTGACCCTTTCCCACTATGTGGCTGAATATTCTTATTTGAATCCACATGATAGGTGTCAGTATTGGGATCATCATTTTCAGTTGGTTATTGGGTGTCGATATCTTTCGTGTGGAGTTCACATGAGCACTTGGACATGGGAACCTGGTTTACAATGGTGGTTGGACTACTTCAACATGGTGTCTTTGATTTCTCAATGGGACCCTGGTTCTCTAGTCTACTTCATCACTATGATTCACACTTATCCATGGGACCCTATTTCTCTAGTCTACTTCAACACTATGGTCCACACTTATTCATGGGACCCTAGTATATGGTTGTACATCAAGCATTGAGGAAAAAACTTTCATAAGGGGGATGGAATGTTAGGTAGCTAGAGAGGTATTGGGAGGGGGGAGGGGGGGGCAAAGGGACCATAATTATAATAGTGGATACCATTCAATGTAAGGTGGACTAGGTCCACTATATTATTAAATAAGACCCACTATGGTAGTTAGATATAATAAATGGGTAGTTAGATATAATAAATGTAAGAGAACTTCTTAGAAGGTTCTACTTCTAGAAGATTCCTCCTCTATAATTTTCTCAGGTGATGGTAGCACTATATAAAGGGGTTCAAGCAATGTAATGAGACATGAAGAGAAATATTGTATTGTGGAGTAGTAACTCAATAGGAGGATGCCCCCTCGAAGAGGCAAGTGAACATGAGATGATCCCTTCCATAATAGGATCCATTGTATGGTATTTCCCTACCTCAAGAGTTTGGTAATAATAAAGTGTGGTTTCTTTTATATTGCTCTGTGGATCTATTGTGTATTCAGTATTTGTGGTGATTATCTTTGTGGATCTATTCAGGTTCTTAACAAGTGGTATTAGAGCAGTAGAAGTGACGACGATAGCTAGAGAGGTAGTGGGGGGGCCCAGAGGGCCCATAATGATAATAGTGGAGGTCATAACATTGTATAGATTGAATGGCACATTGTATGACAGAGTGCATGACAAATTGAATGGCTTTGTAGATGGCCTCAATGATAGTTTTCGCAGTATTCAAGATTCATTGGATACCATGCATGAGAGATTTCTTATGGCAGACCTCAGGGATGAATATAATCAAGAAATATATGCTTGGTATGATTTTGAGGCCGATTGCGATGATTGGTATATGGATAGTTGTCATTTCTGGGATGACCACCACTTCCATATTTTATTTGATGACTCTACTCCACCTTCTGTAGAAAACATCAATGTCCCACATGAGGAGTTAGTTACCAGCGTCCAACCTGCATATTCTACAATGGTATTGTTCCTTCCAGATTCATCTTTTATCATCTCCCACTATGTGGATGGATATTCTTATTTGGATTCACATGATAGGTGTCAATATTGGGATCATCATTTTCAGTTGGTTATTGGGTGCCGATATATTCCATGTGGGGTTCACATGAGCAATTGGACATGGGACCCTGGTTTACAATGGCCGTTGGACTACTTCAGCATGGTGGCTTCCATTTCTCAATGGGACCCTGGTTCTCTAGTCTACTTTAGCACTATGGTCCACACTTATCCATGGGACCCTGGTATATGGTTGTACATCAAGCGTTGAGGACAACGCTTTCATAAGGGGTATGGAATGTAAGGTAGCTAGAGAGGTAGTGGGGGGGTCCAGAGGGCCCATAGTGATAATAGTGGAGGCCATTCAATGTAAGGTGGATTAGGTCCACTATATTATTAAATAAGACCCACTATGGTAGTTAGATATAATAAATGAGTAGTTATATATAATAAATGTAAGAGGACTTCTTAGAAGGTTCTACTTCTAGAAGATGCCTCCTCTATAATGTTCTTAGGTGATGGTAGCACTATATAAGGGGGTTCAAGCAATGTAATGGGATATGAAGAGAAGTATTGTATTTGGAGCGGTAGCTCAATATGAGGAAGCCCCCTCGAAGAGGCAAGTGAACATGAGAGGATCCATTCCATAATAGGATCCATTGTATGGTGTTGCCCTACCCTAAGGGTTTGATATAATAAAGTAGTGGTTTTCTATATTGTTCTCTGAATCTTTGTGGTATTTTTGTATGCAAGTATTTGGCTCTTAACATGTAGCCTTATTCATCCAACTCGGGAAGACTGGTTTGAGTTTGGCACATAGTTCCGATCATCTTCTTTAAGAAGGAGACATGAAAAACAAGATGGAGCTTAGAATGTCTGGGAAGATATAAATCATAGGTCACCTATCCCACATGCTTGAGAACTGTATAAGGACCATAAAATTTCGGTGCCAGTTTCTGACAATGGTCAGCCTTGAGTGAAGTCTTCTTATAATGTTTCAGTCGAAGAAACACTTGGTCCCCTTCAACAAAGTGACGTTCTGAGTGACCTTGATCTGCTTGTTGCTTCATGCGATTCTGATCCATGACCAAATTATCTTTGAGGGTACGAAGAGTATCCTCTCGAACTATAAGAGTTTGGTCAACCTCTTAGACCTTTGAGACACTGGGCATGTATGAGAGAATTGAAGGTGGGTTTTGTCCATATACTGCTTCAAAAGGAGTCATGCGAGTAGTTGTATGGTAAGAAGTGTTGTATCACCATTCAGCTAGGGGCAACCATTGAGTCCACTAATTTTTTCGTTTAGATGCAAAACAACTCAAGTATGTTTCAAACACTTGTTGAAAACTTCAGCTTGACCATCAGTTTGGGGATGATATCAGGTGTTGAGATGCAATTGGGTGACTTGTAGCCTTAACAACTCTTGCCAAAAATTTCTGGTGAAAGTGGGATCCCTATGAGAAACAATAGAATGAGGCCTTCCATGAAGCTTGAAGATATGATCCATGAAAAGTTGAGCCACAATGGAGGTGGTAAAAGGGTGGTGAAGAGAACATAAACGATCATACTTGGAAAGACAATCAACTACCACCATGATGACTGACTTATTGCCCGATTTAGGTAAGAAAACAATGAAATACATAGAGATATCCCTCCAAATAGTGGGTGGAATCAGAAGAAATTGTAGTATGCCAAGGGATTTGAATATTTCTCTCTTTTTGCATTGATAGAAATCACATTCTGCCATAAAAGTGTGAACGTCCTGTTTCATACCATCCCCCAAAAAAGAATGTTTGACCTTGTCATAGGTTTTGGTAAACCCTGAGTGTTGAGTTGTGGATGTAGCATTAATCTCAGAAAGCACCGTGGATTTAAGTTGTGACTATTTACTTAAATAAAAATGACCTTTGTAGTGAAGATCATCATTGTGCCAAGATTACCCTGGGGAAACTGGAGAATTGGCTTACAATTGTTGGACCAGATGAAAAATTTTGGGATCTTGCAGCCATTCCCGACGAACGACTTGGAGCCAATCTGATACAATGAAGGAGAGGGAAAAAAGGGACCATTCATCTTCATATTTTCTTGAAATATAATAAAAAACCACATTTTATTTTCCTTTCTTGTAAATAATCTCATAATGATATCCAAATAGCTTAGTCACCCATTTTTGCTACTCCCGGGATGAAAGACGTTGCTCCAGAAAATACTTGAGGCTCTGATGATCTGTCTTAATTTGGAATCGTTTCCCCAATAAATAAGGGAGACATAGATCCACTGCATGCAAAATATGAAATATTTCCTTTTCATAGATTGATTAGCCCAAATGTCGTTATGATAGTTGTTTGTTGGTCTTTATGAAGGCTCCAATTCCTCTCCTAGAAGAATCACATTCTAGGAAAAAGGTCTTTATGAAGTCAGGAAGGGCTAGGACAAGAGTGGTGCACATATCCTCCTTCAAGGCTTTAAAGGAATGGCAGTTTTTGGAGTCCAAGTGAAAGAATTATTTTTAAGGAGAGTAGTGAGAGGCACCCCAATCTTTCCATAATTCTTATCAAACTTGTGATAATAACCTGTTAAACCCAGAAAACCACGTAAGGAAGCTTTTGAGAGTCTTAGGGTGAGGCCAATCCTGCATAACTTCAATCTTCTTAGGATCCACCCTGACACCCACCTTGGAAACAATATGACCTAAGTACTCGACTTCCAAGGCTCCAAAATTACATTTAGATTGTTTGAGGAAAAGTTGGTGTTGAGAGAGTATATGAAGAACTCGATCTACATGAGAATATGATACATAATAGTTCCATGAGTCTCACACATTTATCAAAGGTTATATTGTGAAAATATCACAATATAGAGATAAACAAATGTGTGAAACATTAGGATTTTAAAAACGACATTTCTTGAAATATTCCCTTTGCTGGTGGGTGTCGAGTGAAACTATAGAATTATCAATGAACCTGCAAGCCACCATAAGTCAAATACTAGTTGAAAACAACATAATAAATGAAATAATATTATCTAAACAAAAAACGATTGAACTATAGACTTATCAATGAACCTACAAGCCACCATAAGTCAAATACTAATTGAAAACAACATAATAAATGAGATAATATTATCTAAACAAAAAAAGGCTATGTCAATCTATGCTAGGGGTTTTGGTGCATTGATGCGAAAAATACCTTGATTTATCTAGTCTATAAGATAAAAAACAAACAATTATTAGTTGTGGGATAAACATAATATTATTATAAAATTAAACAAATAACAAGAAAACATACATGTAATTAGATTACAAATTGAACCACAAAATGCATTTAAAAATACAAAAAATGGAAGGAAACACTAATACTCATATATTGGTCCAATGGAAATGCACAAAATATGTGATACCACCTAATAAGAGTGAATGAATGCAAGTGGAGTTGAACATAGGCCTTGCGATGGATCATTTTCATTCTTGAAATCTCTATTTGACTATGATGAATGAGCAAAGTTTAGTTCCATGAGGATATAACATAATCAAGCATGAGGGAAATGAATGCTAGAGACATGAGAGAGAGATGATTGATCTCCAAGCTCATTGCTCCAACACAACCTTGCAATTCTTCTCTTCTTCAAATGATTCCTCGTGTCCTTCATTCATAGGAAAAATGGAGATCCAATGGTGAAATAGTTCCAATTTGAATGGTGAAATGATTCCCAATTCTTGATAATGACCCTTAGGAGGAAAAATAACTTATCATTTATGAGTTAGGATCTAAAATTTTCCTTTTACACCAACTTAGTGTTTCTCAAAGTAGGCATATTTGTCATTAATGCACTAAGGACATATATGGGTTCCACTTTAGTAGGGTCACGCGGGAATAAAAGGATTTCCTATGAAACTCACACACTTAAATGAAAGGATGACCATGTCATCAAATACACAAGAAATTTAATGTTTAATTTTACTTACTAAGTTGTTAAGTATCCATGAGGTAGAATGATTATAGAAAATTATTGTCAATTGGAGATACTTATGTGAATAGTCACCTAAGTGTTGAATGTAAGTGAAATTGTATGATAAGACTATTCTTCATAAGAACTTGGGTTGTATTTTTTTCTCAGATTTGCAAAATTTCAGGATTAATTGGTTTGAGACACTATCTAGGGTATTTCTAATAATAATTTCTAGAAGTATTTCATGGATGTGATCTTGATGGAGAGGGAAATTTATTCCATGGGGCCTTCACTTACTGAACTTGCAACATAGCACATATGTTCATGGGATATAAATAATACCCCTAATTTCACTATATATTGATAAATACATCCCCAAATCCATTTGTTGAACTCTCATTCTAATACATATTTCCAATTGAAAAAACTCCCTATGTTTACTAGATATCCCTAATTTTTGCTATATGTCCCTTTTTATAAACCCCAATACCCATAAAACCCCATGTAACCTGCATATCCCCTCCCTCGCACCTATAATAATTTGAACTAATTTTTGATAATTTTAAAATCCCCTTTATGAATGAATTTGATAAGATATTGGTCAACAAGTTGAATCCCCCTAAAAAAACAAGTATCATCTTGTAAAAGTTGTATATGCCAAATAATTAAACATAGTTACTAATACTTTCCAATTACATTTACCAAATACTTGTCAATTGTAAATATATACATAATCAATTAAAATGTAAAAAATGTTTTGTAATAACCTCATCGAAAAAAATATCCCACACAAGAACGTCCATAGTGACTATGCATGCAATGAGTGAATCAATAATGATCAACTAAACTAGAACAAAAATGGCTAGCCTGACCAGATGCCATTTCCTATATAGAATGAGTGGTGTGGCCTAAAGAACCTACCCATAGTGGTCTAACATCCTCTATAGATGGATCTCAATGGGGTGTTGTAATGAATAAGATATGCTAAAGTTCACTATGTGTCAAGGTGGATATCAAAGTGCTAGTGGAATGGATCCTATCTACAAGATAAAGTAGCAAAGTGGGGTCATGGGTGTGGGGGGAGGGGGGGTGTTAAAAATACACCTAGGAAATCCACCCCTCTCAATGGGTTAATACTAAACCTTTCTTGATCTTGATCACAATGAAGACAAACCCCCTTGAATTCACTAATGTCAAAATAATTGACATGGAAACCCATAATAAAATTGACCAATAATTTATGAAGAAAATGCAATTGAGCCTCCTTGTTATTGTAGGGCGGTTTGTCAAATACCATAAACCATATATTCATCAAGTTGTCTTCCATGGATAGAATGTGCACTAGTCAATGCAAATATAAATCTTTTTTCTAATCAAGGAATCAATTAGTTCTAGGTCAACAAATAGTTGGACAATCACCTCTTTGGATATATGTAGAAGTTTCATGGTAAAATCATGAATCTGGATAACACTTTCGTGAGAATTGGGTCGTGAAAATTGATAATCACATTTTTTTGGCTGAAAAACCTTTCAGACAAAATGTTTCTTCGGCCGAAATTTAAATCTAATGGCGCACTTGAAAAATATAACAACAATTTTAAATCTAAAGTTAGTTTCTCTGTTAAAACTAACTTTCGACCGAACTATTAGTTCAGTCGAAAACTTGTAACTATGACACTTTTAAGAAAAGTATGTGTTAAATTCAACTTACTCCAACTTGGGGAGGAGCAGACTCCTTGAAATACCATTCTAGTTTCAGAACTAGTAACAATATTTTCAGATTTGAATCCACTTTCATTTGATACAATTTGTATCAATTTAATTGATTTTTAGTAATTTTAGTTAATTTTATAAAAACATGTCTACATTGTCTGCATATTATTTTTAGACGACATAATGATTCAGTAAAATGAAAAATCAATATCTCCAATCATACACAGTTGAAAATTATGGGAAATTCATCCGTTAAATTCAAAACTATAGTCACACTATAATAGAGTTGTTTAGATTGTTTCAACATATTTCATTTTTCATAAACACAAGTTTAATAATGAGTACATTTTTAAGGAACATACTATCAAACAATTGCTAAATTCACATATCAAATATCAATAATTTTTTTTTTTTTTAAATAGTCAATAAAAAGCTAACAAAATTCATGACAAGTTTCATATTTACTATAAAGTGAAATTCTAAATAAAAAAATATTTTTGTTTACCAGAAATTGAAAAAATTGTGAAAATATATTTTATATTAGACACTCACATTCATGATTTTACCCTTCACCTCTTACTTATTTATGCCAATTGGGTGGTACTTTCTCATCCTATCCATATATTGAGATATCTTAGATAATTGGCCATTGACATGGCCAATAAAAGTAACAATGGTGTCAGGCAAAGTACCCAAGGGAAGACAAAATCACTCTCTTGTATTCCTAAGATCACCAATTATTCCTAAGGTCACCAATTAGATATCTTATTGCATATAAATGTTAAATAATTTATATATATGTTTTTCTTGGGGAAGGTTGTGGATTAAAATTTAGGTTATGATAATGGTTTTTCTCCACCCTAAATAAATAAAAATTGTATTTAAGTAATAATAAAAATAATTTTACAAACTATATAAATATAATGATTTTATAAATATAATTTAAACAATAATTAAAATAAAACCTACATGGAAATGAGAGTCTTCTTCCCAATCTTAGTTGAATCTACAATATAATGCAAGTTTGTCTTAAGGAAAAAAACCAAGAAAAAAGAATCTACAATATAATGCATGTGTCTTAAATGAAAAAAAAAAAAACCATAGGTTATTTAAAAAAGAATATATACATGTTTTTAAAGTATAGGCACATTATTTTAATTCACAACAAGTATACATGTTATAATGATTTTGCAATGATTTTAAGAATTAACATTTTCAAAATAAAAATACAAAAACTTTTAAATTCCTTAAAATGTATTTTATTTAAAGATATAAAAAGAAATCAAATTCTCAATACATAAAAATAAAAATCAAATTTTCAATATATTTTAAAATTCTCAATACACCTTACTTTAAAGATTGCTATATTCATTTTTACATCTAAATTGATTTAGATTTATTTAGGAGTTCTCATTATGTTCTTTTAATAAGAATATGCATAATATGCATTGCTTATTGCCTTATTGTATACATTGTTTATTGGTTTAAGGGCATTTATTCTTAAGGTATACATTGTTTATTGGTTTAAGGGCATTCATTCTTAATTTTTAGTTAAGGGTTATGTGAACYACATGCATTCATGTTTGTTGAAGTTTGTTGAAGTGTAGGTTGTTATTTTATWTTTTTGGATATAGTATTAYTATTAACTTATTTTTAGTGTAAYYATTTYTATTRAATCATYAWAATAATAATAAGTTTTTYTGAATTTAAATAAATATAATTAATTTCTTATTTAAATAAATAAAATATATTTTTGATTRGTTAACTAGCTAGCTTGTGTGAAACCTCAAAATYACCCATAAAAAAATCCCATTAYTTAGATTTARATTTKACATAAATAAATATCATATAAATATAAATAAATAACATATAAATACAAATATTTGTTTATTATTTATTTTGATATATAAATTAAAATATACACAYTATAGTTCGACTAGATATATTTCATGGTAATCTATGTAAAAAGGAAGTCKAAWCAATAAAAATATTAAGAAACTTTTMTGCCATAAAAACTTAAATTACTTATCYTAAATATGAAACCAATAGAAAAATATGAAACCAATAGAAGAACCAGTTCAAACTAGAAATTGAATTGCAGAACATTGTGAATGGATTCCTGTAAATTCTTCATATATATTCAATGAATACTTTATTTGGTAGAATATTTCATTCAATTATAAAGAAGTAACAGTTCACTTACATATCAAACTGTGCAATCAAATCCCTTTTTCCATAAAACACAGGTAAACAGAAGAGTGGCAAACTAGCAAGTGTCATCGATCATACGAGCACCAGCCTGAGCAGTAACCTTGGAGTCCTTGTATCCACCGAAAACATATGAAACAAAGCCCCAAATCCCCAAGAGCATAGCCAATACCTTTATACCATCCAGTTTCTCATCGAAGAAGAAGACAGCCAAGACGGGAACAACAGGCAGCGTCAGAGCGCTCATGACAGTAGAAAACAACGAAGAAATCAAGAAAATCAATCCAAACGTCCCGAGGGAATAGAGTTGCCAAGCTACTGCACACCACACAAGAGTCATGAAGTATGACACTTTCCCTGACCTAAAATGATGGGACTCTGATCCTAGGTATCGGAATTCTCCGCTGGCCAGCAGTCCCAATGCACAAATCAAGGCTCCAACCATGTAAACCAATGCCTGCGAGATCATAACCACAACGAAATTTTGTGCAACCTTTTGGAATACAAGTTGCATCAGTGCGAGGAGGAGTCCATAGATCGCACAGGCCAAAATGGTGCAAACAAAGCCCAGAATGAAGTGAACTTTGTTTACTCCTCGCGGTCTCTCGCCGCCCGATTGGATACCTAAGAGAACAGCACTGAACGTCAGGAGCACTATTGAATTCAGAATATATGGGGTGATCCGTTGCTTAACCACGACGAAAGAGAACAAGGCATTGAAAGCCAACTGTGTCGCGCAGAGAAGAGAGTACGTCGATACTGGCAGATACGAAATCCCAAAGGAGTAAAGCAGAGAATTCCCAGCTGCCATTACACCCAAAACTCCACAGGTAAGAAGATATCTGGTGGTAACAAATGCATGCATGGATGATTTTCTCTCTGGGTTAAACAATGGTGGAAGCAGAAGCAATGGCGATCCTACGCATAGCAGCAACGATCTGAGCCATCGGCTATGCCCGCCCTGCTCGAAATAAAAGCGACTCAAAAGCACCCCGCCCGATTGTCCCACCACAAGAGCAATAACGCTCATGCTAACGAACAACCAGTGCCTTCTATTCTTGACGCCACTACAGTTTTCAGTCGGCTCTGCTCTTTCTTTTCCAGTGGACTCCATTTTCACATAAAAACGAAATCAACCCAACTTGTCAATTATCGTTCAGATCAATCTATAATGTTTTTCCAAGCTCAAAAAAATGCGAACGTTGTAACGAAAATCTACAAAACCAAAATTATTATATAATTCAAAGAAAAATTACAGAACTCACTGCTTCATAATGCAGCGGTTTACTTATTCCTGATTCTGATTCTCTGCTGTAATTGACAATTGAAAGGAGAATGTACATTATATGGTGGACAACACTGTGCTAGTGTGGACGGTTCAGTGCGCTTTATTCTCCAATAAAAAAAAGTTGAGAATTTCTATGTTTTTATCGTCACTTTGATCTTCCTTAGTTGATATATGGCATCTTTTATAACGTTATTACGCCGAATCTATTGATTATGGACATATTTAATAGGTTTTTAGTGTTTAATTAATTTTGTATGAACAAGATTAAATATTGATGGAATATTCTTAGTAGTCCCAATAAATCTATGGTTGTGATTTCAACCACTAACTTCCTCACTATTATAGACATCTGTTTACATGTTTATTATTTTACTTTTACTTAATCATATTTAAAATTTACTATGGTGGCTAGTTGATTGCCAACTTTGACCTTCACCAGCCACGTTCTAGACATACTGTCTCCTTCCAACCAACTCCTTCCGTCCACCTCTGGGCCGTTTCTCTTTCCCAACCGTTCAAATTTTACAAGCCTTCTTTAGCAAACCGTCCTTTCAGCTGTGACTATGCTAGTATATAAAACGTATAAAAAACGTATAAGCCTAAAAATCTTCTTCACAGAATTTGTTAAAAACTTTTTTAATATTTAAAAATATTGGCTTAATGGGGAGGTCTAATTAATGGAGAGATATCAATCAAGAGGTTGAATCAATCATTTTCAAGAGACCACTGATGTAGCCAACAACTGAATAGCCGTGGCTGATAAGAGGAAGGAGGATTTGAAAACATAGGGATGGAGGAATTGAGCAACAAATAGGAATTCGACAATTCTCACAATAGAAATTGAGCAACTTATAATAGGTCATAAGTTCAAATCCAAAAGGGATAGGATACGATAGAATGTGTATACATGATTAAAATTTACCAATCAAAATCAAAATAACTGAAAGAAATCTTATACACCAATTTGATGTCTAACTTGACCTTAACTTTAAAGATAAATTCTTCTTATTATTAATTTTCTTCAAATTAATAAATTCACACAATCTGTTAAAATCTTTTAAATATTTAATTTCCTTGAAATTGCGTTTTAAATATTTAATTTCCTTAAAATTGGTATATTCGTTCAAATTATTGCATTCCTAACTTTCTAAAAAAGTACACCTCCAATAAAATCAGCGTTGTTAAAGCGTTCTAAAAAAAGATAGCACATCTCCAATAATATCAGCTTTATTAAAAAAAAAGTATTATGCGTTCTTAAAAAAGGATGACTTGCACTACCTGTGTAGCTTTAGTACATTTTAAAGTTTGGAATCAATGACGTGGAGAGAGCGCATCACAATTTGGAAGACTTATTTCATATATTTGAAAATTAAATTAAGTATTAAGATGTTAAACAATAGATAGATAAATGTCATGTTTTTAAGTGGTGGGTGATAATTTTAAGAAGGGAAAATTTTAGGGGTTAAATATCCATTTTTTTTAATTGAATTTTCATTTTTTTTTAAATGATTTGTCTAAATTCTATAAAATAAGATGATTTCACTTTAAAAATAGCCCAAGTTTTATACAAACTATATAAAATCTTTAAATTTTTTTATACAAACTATACAAAATCAAAGTAAGTTGTCCACCTTATACTATGTAGTATCTTTAATGATGGTTTTCCATTAAAACATCGAACTATTGGAATGCATGCATGAGTACCATTAAACAAATATAATGGAATAATAAGAAATATATTAAAGTAATGATGCTCAATTCCCAAATTAAGCACATTCACACAGAATACTTGATACAAAATTTTCCATAACACATAATAGAATTTAATTGTAGATTTATAAATAGAGATATAACAATTACTTTAAACAAAAGATATTTCAAGACATTTGTTGAATATGAGCAATTGTACACTCAACTATAGGTATACAGTGTAGATGTCACCCCAAATCGAGATGTCATGCCACCAAGGTGAAGGAACTGAACTATATGCTTAGAAATCACTCAACCTAAGCCAATTGATCTCATGGCTCAACCAATCTACTCATTACAGAGCACTTCCGGAACCACATCAAACCATCCATCAACCATGACATTCTCTTCCACCCCCTTAGACAACTCAAGGAAGATCTTCCCTTTCTTTATTTAATAGTGCCTCAATCATATTATTCCCTTTCAATCCTCTTCATTGTAGGAAAAGATAATTACCTTCTAAGAATAACCTGCTAGAGTAAAACTTGTGCTTTCAAATAGTAATGATATATTATGGGTGGAGGTTTCCTACCTTACATATCTTACATGTCTATTTACAACCTATCTATCCTTCATCTAAGGTCTATACATCCCTCTCTCATAGTGTTGATTTGCTCATTTCCAAATTTTGGTGATAAAAAATTATCATGAATTGAACATGAAAACTCTTCTTAAGAGAATGAACATAGAATTTGTTGGATATTTTGTTAGAAAATTTGATAAAAACTAAAAAATAATTGTGTTTTGATAGAATAGAACTTGGAAAATAAAAATGATATATTCTATGTAAATCAATTAATCTCATCATCCTAAAATCTCTAAAAAAATTTCCCTCTTAAAATTAGTCTAAGAAGAAATCTCCATTAGATTTCATTAATTATAAAATTAGAGCTAAGCTCTAAACAAAACAAATACTCAAATCCAATAATTAACCAATTGATTAATTAGATACGAAAACAAAACCTCAAATGTCTTGTTCTCCACCAACCCTTTGTAAGAAATGTCATCACTAAGGAACTTCAATTATTTCCATCAATATATAGTATGTAGAAGTTAACACAACACCAACCCTTTGTAAGCAATGTCATCATGAAGGAACTTCAATTATTTCCATCAATATATAGTATGTAGAAGTTAACACAACACCAACCCTTTGTAAGCAATGTCATCATGAAGGAATTTCAATTATTTTCATCAATATATAGTATGTAGAAGTTAACACAACAAAGTGTAATTAAATAAATGCCTACAACTTTACTTCTAACCATATTTCCCCAACCTCCTATGATAAGTAAATTTTTCTTTATAACATGTAAAGATATTTATAGAATGAGAGAAACATATATATCCAATTAAGATTTATGTACATAACAATGAAATATGGTAAGTAATTTTTTCTTTATACCATATAAAGATATTAAATATAAGTACCGAATTAAGATTTATGTACATAACAATGAAATGAAATGGTGTATGAAAATTATTACTTACAACCACCTTTTTTTTTCGGGGATTGGTGCAACTTTCAAATATTTTTCTTTCACCTTCACATTTCACAATTGTTAATAAAGGTTTGTAAAGTTTTCCACTTATTTTAGAGGTCATTTATCCACTTTTTTTTATCGAATGAAATATGGTAAGTAATTTTTTCTTTATACCATATATAAATATAAATATAAGATTTATGTACATAACAATGAAATGAAATGGTGTATGAAAATTATTACTTACAACCATCTTTTTTTTGGGGGGGGGGGATTGGTGCAATTTTCAAATATTTTTCTTTCACCTTCACATTTCACAATTGTTAATAAAGGTTTGTAAAGTTTTTCACTTATTTTAGGGGTCATTTATACGCCCTTTTCTTATCGAATTTGAGGATGAATTACCATTTCAATAAATTTGTTTTTAAAAACTATAATATAGAGCACACAAGTATGAGTTTTGTTTTTGAAAATGTGAATATTGATGTTAATAAAGGGTAAATTTAGTTTTGAAAATGTGAATTTTCATTTTGTAAATGTTATCTTTTTTCTTTTTCAAAATTATGGATTTCAATTTTAAAATTATGAATCTTGATTCAAAAAGTTTTAATAAGTAAAGATGAAAATATTTATTTGGATTTAATATTGTGAATTTATATTTCAATGTGTATGTATTGGATTCCAATATTAATTTACAGCATTGTATTTATTATGTGCATACATATTAGGATGAAATGCATTGCTAAATATATCAAGACAAAAGGGAAGCAAAGTAAAAAAAAATGCATTGCACAACATGAAATAAATCATTTAAGCATACTATATGTTAGTCCTTCATACCAAATTTGTTAGCTTATCTTTGGTGATATAACTAGATTATTATGGAAATATTCACAAGGCTCACATCTTGGGCCATGAGAGAAGATACTAACCAAACTTTAATATTTTTAATGAAAAAAATCTAGATAAATCACATAGATGACTAGTTTATGAGTTCTTACATGATACAAACCATTCGAAATAAATGGTATGCAATTTCTTTTTTGAAATAAGTTTCATTCATCAACATCACTCTCAATCTCTCCATTATGTTCCATCTATTTTCACGGTGTTTCAAATTGTTGCAAATCCATTTCCATTTAATTTAATTGTACGTCCTCTTCTTCATATTAGTATGATTCTATTCACATCATACATCAAATTCCTTCTCTTCCAACAACCCACTATTTATTTATTTTTAAATAATTTATGTATGAATCTTTATATTCCTTTAATGTTGTAGTGGAATTGCATCATTGAACCTCTACCTTATAAGTCTGAACCTTATAAGTCTGAATGATAACATTTAAATCTTAATAAACATTTACCTCTTCCCTACCCAATATAACATATTACAGAATTTTAATAAACATTTCTCTCTTCTCTACCCAATGATATTGCACAACTTGGCTTTGACGATCATACTGTCCCTCAATACCCAATATAACATATTACAGAATTTTAATAAACATTTCTCTCTTCTCTACCCAATGATATTGCACAACTTGGCTTTGACGATCATACTGTCCCTCAACAAAATCATATTTGTGATATAGTTCATCTCTAGATTTGTTACTTACAAATCCAACTTAGCGATCCACAATATTCTGGACATTTTCCTCCAGTAATACTCTTCCATGATATCATGTGTTGAACGTATATCAATTCCAATGCTTATGTCATTCCTTCTGCGTGGCCATAAATCATTTCTCGAACACTCAATATTCATTGATGGTTTATCCAATGACTGTCTTTAACAAATTATCCAAATAATTTATTATTAGATCCTGATATGATTCCATCCCTTATCAATCCCTTTCATCTGAAATCAAATATAAGTTTCTATTAATTTCTTTATACATTCCATCATCTCAAAGGTCAATACTGGCATTAACATAATTCCACACCTATGTGTGGTTATAAAAAGATATTGAAGTTAAATATATCCTCAATATTTATTGAGGGAAGGAACATTGGGTCTCACATGTCCTATAAGTTTTTGTAATCTTTGGAATTGAAATATATATTTGTATGTTAACTATGTTGATAATCTTTCATATATTTAATCTATGCATTCATGTGTGCATTACCAAATAGGAAAACATTAACCTTTATAATTTTAAATATTTTTTCTATTATTAAAAGATATAAAAATAAAATTTTCTAATCATTTTTTGTTTTCTGTTATCACATGTCTTATAAGTTTTTATAATTTTAATCTTTGAAATTGAAATATATCTTTTCATGTTAACTATGCTGATAATATTTTATATATTTAATCTATGCATTCATGTGTGCATTAAACTTATAATCTTTGGAATTGAAATATATATTTTCATGTTAATTATGTTGATAATTTTTCATATATTTAATCTATGCATCCATGTGTGCATTATCAAATGGGAAACATTAACCTCTATAATTTTAAATACCTTTTTTAATATTAAAAGATATGAAAATTTTTAATGATTTTTATAATATTTGAAATTGAAATATATATTTTCATGTTAATTATGTTGATAATTTTTCATATATTTAATCTATGCATTCATGTGTGCATTATCAAATGGGAAACATTAACCTCTATAATTTTAAATACCTTTTTTATTATTAAAAGATATGAAAATCTTTAATGATTTTTTTTTTCAACTACAAAATTAAATGCATTTTTTTTATCACTTTCATATAGTTCATGGAGTGAAGAAAGATTGACCTAAAATATTGTGAATATTATTATAGATTCTTAAAAATCAATTAGCATATACCATAATAACTCATATTCTCAACAACCTTTCCTAATTGATTTCTATGTGTTGATAACATCCAAAAAGGTCCTTGGCTAGAAGGGCGTGGACACTCTCACCCATGTCCTCAAGGAAAAAAAACTTGGGGTTTCTCCATCACCCAAGAGTTACATTATTTAGGCAAGTGGGTGCCTTGGGTGTGCGAACATGCTAAGGGGATTTCCCAAGTATGCAAAGCATGCACAATGTTGGGTGCACCAAAGAGGTTGGGACACGTGGACATGAGGAGAACACCTAAGGTTAGGGTACATTGGTCCCAAGGGATGCAAAGGTTGATGATTGCATGGGTTCATTTGGGCGCATGGGTCTTCCAAAGAGAACATTGGTTTGTTTGGGCACATTGGTCCATGAAGGGGTGCAACACACCCAAAGGACATGAGGGTTCATGAAGGTGACTTTTGAAGGCCATATAGGAGCACAAGACACACAACCAAGAAGAGAGAAATTGAATATGACAATATCATCTATGAGGTTCTAAGGTAGATTCATATAATGAGGGGAAAGATCCCTCAAGGAGCCAAGTATCTCCACATGGGAGGACTCATGTTGCCTTGAGGTGGTTCTATGGATAGAGTTTGGGCGACCTTCTTTGGGTTGAGTCTAGCAACAAGAAGGGATACTTTGGAGTTGATCAAATCTTGTCATAGATATGAGTGAGGTATGTTATGAGACAAAACCATAGGTCTATGTGAAGTATTTAGGAAGAGAAGAGACAATGAGTTTCTAGTGGGCACTCATCCGGGGAACACCACAAGAGTTGCAAACGTTGTTGTGATGGATGAGTCTTGGTGTGACAAATATGTGTATGAGTGGCTTGGTGAGGTGAGAGGATTCATGTGACCCTTCCCAAGTTGTAAATTGAGCTGACAATGCTCATATTGTAACTATTTCACAAAATTAATACCTAGTTAGGTGTTGGGAAAGTCTTGTGCCACCCGCGCTATATCTACGTGTCTCTTGTTTTTTTGACATGGTCATGGATGTATACTTAAATGACTAAGTGTTAATAGGTTAAAAATATTGTCTAAGTATACAAATGATTTGCACTAGTGATACAAAAAGATCTTTTACACGACTATGGTTGAGTTAATAAGCATGTGTTGATTAACCAATTAGGAAGCTTAAAGAAAGAGGAAGAAATTATAGAAGAAAAATCACAGCCATATAAACATGTACAGATTTGAAATGAAGCATAAAACAACAAAAACAAATAACATCAATGTGATAATGGAGTTCGACAATCTCGCCTATGTCTCCGGGCCTTTGTCTCAATGGGTGAGGATTTCTTATTTATGTTCAAAGATCAATAAGTACATCATGGTAGTGCCAAAAGTTTACAAAAATAATCTGGTCTTGTTCTACCATATCTCTAGAACCCAACAGAAGAAACGACACTGAAATCGGATGACCGAAGCTCCCAGAAATGGCCCACAAAGGTGCGCTCCTCAACAGCTTCCCTGCATAAAAATGGCTTTGGCTTGAAAAATATTCAGCATAAACCTGCTCCAAATGTCCTTATCCCATGGAATCAAGAAGGCTTGTTTTATATAGATCTGGAGTTGGTAACCATCTCCCAAATTCCCCACACAATCTGGCCTAAAAAAGTGCCCAATATCCCCCAAAAAGGGCCAAAAATCTTCAATAACAACTGAAAAATATTTATAATATGGTTTACAAAACCACGTTTTCCACATGTATGGGGCTAAGCCCATTTAGATTGGGTGCGCACACCTTATACAGGATCATATGACTTCATATGGCCAAGAGCCAACCCCCTAGGGGCTGCGCACTGGCCCTTACTTTGCTGCCTCCTGGATTCTTGGTGCTATCATAGGACCCTTGGCTAAATCTTGTGCGCTGGCCCCCAAAGTTCCCTGCGCTTGATTGCATGCAAAGGCCATATGGACGAGGCTCATAAATCTGCGTGTACATCCGTTAGCCCCCAAACTAGCGCTAACAATCGAGGGAGAGATACCAGGTCACATGTCAATCCCCATAGAATTGGGGCTAGTCCCAATGGTTTAACTGCATCATGCCATAACACAGAGATGGGTAATATGGATAGACTCACGACCCAGGGTTGGGGCTAGGACCTAGCCCTTCCCCATGTATGAAATTACCCACATGCAAACTTAAATAAAATTTATGCATTATAGTTTACAAGCACCACCCGTGGGCGGCATGGCTAGCCCAACCCTGCCAAGGCTTAGCCCGGATAGAGGTCCTGTGTTCGAACCTTGTTGCGTCCAAATTTTTTTTTTGCAAAGGCCAACACAACCAATACCTGGGTTCCATGTGGCAGCCCACATCTGGGCCACGTGGCACCACCTCATTTGTCAATTTTCGATGCCATGTGTCAAGCGACGATTGGTTCAGCCCTGCCACAACATATTCCATATCAGATGACCGTACCATGCCACATGTCGTCGTATAGGCATGCCACATGTCACCCTTATAGTGGTGACACATGTCACTTCCTAGTTGGTCCACATGTCTTATCCATGTCAGCGTTCGTATGCCCAGTTAGCCTGCCATGTGTCACCTCCATAAGCTACCAACTATTCCTTTCCACGTCAATTGTACTTCCATACAACATGTACAGTCATATTCAACGTGGCACTGTACGGACTGTACGAACTATATAGTCATCAGTTTTTTCATGTTTGGAAAAACGAACAAATCACCATAACTTGAGCATATGACGTCCGTTTGAGCCCATTCAAGTTGCGTTGGGTTTTTATCAATGAGGCCTACACACACATCTATTTTGAATCCATTCTGAGAACTTTTATTTTTAGGCCTTTCTGAAGCCCCATCAAGCTCCTGGATCTGATTCTGGATCACACCTCCCCACTAAAGGACCTTTTGGTCCCCAAAAGGTTACTGACTAGTCATCAAGATCAGGATATTCCACCCAGATTGTTCTCTGTCTTTGAACTCTATCCTGTGCACATGTCTCTTCAAGATCAATTGTAACACAATCATGAAAACTAACAACATATTGTTATCCATTTGTACCCTGTCACATCTTACTGAAGCCACTATCATCCATGTAGACAACATTACTAATGATAGAATAAAAAACATGATTTCAAATGAACTGATATGTTTGTAATATTTGCACGACAATAGCTTATCTTGAAGCAAATTGTGATTGATTTTCCATTCTACAATCATATATTGTTCTTGCTTAAGATATATTACTTGACTCGAAACAATTATAGGTTTGTTTCTTTCTTGATCTACCTTCTTAATTGTTCCATAGTTTGAAGAGTTTTATTTTCCTTTACATGATGAGCATGAACCACATATTCTTGACCTGCTTTGGTTAAATGATATTGATTTTTTTCCCTGTGGAATATTGTTTTACGATCATACAAGTATGGACTACCTAAGACCATTCCACATTCACTTAGTGACACTACATTACATGTTACCTCGTCCACATGCTTAGATGAAATTGCAAATTTTAATGTGCACTGCTTGGTGATGTGCATTTGATGATTGTTGCTTATCCATTTAAGTGTGTAAGGATTATGATGCATTTGTGTTTTTAATCCCAATTTCTTAACCAATTCCTCTGAAATTAAGTTAGATTGAGATCCACTATATATCAATGTGTCAATCAAATCCTTCACCAATTTTACCTTTCATACCAACCAATGAGACTTTAAATTCATCACCTGAATCTGATCCCAAGTCCGTGGGTCATGTTTTCACTACAATTGTTTGCCTCCTTTTCTTTTCCTTGAACCACTTCAGTCTCTTCTCCGGATGCAATTTCCAAAACCGGTCCTCATCATGCCTCTCTTTCTTGTAGTGCTTGCAAGAGGGCTTCTCTTCCTTTCTTTTCACTCCATTTGCATTTTTTCCATGCCACTTCCTTTTGTCCTCTTTCCTTGAAGAAGATTCCCCCGATACACCAACACCTATTTTCCTTGCTTCAATGTATGTATCTTGAACATAAACCTCATCTAGATTAGTAGGTCCAAACATGAATACATTGTTTCGAATATGTGCAGGTAAACCTCCTATATACTTTATAAGAGTTTATTGGGTATGTAAAGGAATATCTAACATCAATGCCATTTTATGAAAGCCATTTGTGTATTCTTGCACTGTTTGTCATTTTCTTAGTTTTGAAGCTTGTCATTCAATTAACGCCTTCTCTTTATAACCCAAAGGATAGAATTGTTTTCTAAGTGCATAAATGAAACTTTTCCATGATGGAAATACATTACCCACTTGTTGCATGTCATTTTTCAACTTGCTTTTCCACTAGATGAGTGTTGTGCCTGCAAGTCTCAATGATGCCAACTTGATTTGTGTGGCCTCATCCTTGATCTGTTGCACACAGCAATAAACCTCCATCTGTCTGACCCAATTGTCAAGTCTCTCTGCATTAACTTCACCATCATACATAGGTAATTCGAATTTAACATCAAGTTTTAATAAAGGAAATTCATTCTTATGTTTATGGACATGTTTCTTTCTGTTGGATTTAGAACTTGAACTTGAAGAAGAAGGAAAAGAAGGAGGTGAATATGGAGGTGAAGGAGGAATTTTAGGAGAATCCTCTCTTTCTTCACTTTTTCCCTTTGAATATTCAACAAGAACTGGTATCTTCCTTTCCAAGTAATCATCATACAAAACCTTCATCATCTCCGACATGGCGAAGAAAGTTTTTCGAAACTCTTTCTCATGCTGAGAAAGTCCCTCTTACGATGCCATCCTCTCGCTTTGAGAAGTTCTCTTTCTCAATCCAATCAATGGATTCTCTTCAACAAGCTCGCCTTCACCACAAATTAGCTTTTCCCTGGTTAACATGCAAAACTCAAATCCAAACGTCAACTAGATCTTATACCACTTTATCCGAAAAGATCTTTTACACGACTATGGTTGAGTTATTAAGCATGTGTTGATTAACCAATTAGGAAGCTTAAATAAAGAGGAAGAGTTTATAGAAGAAAAATCACAACCATATAAACATGTACATATATGAAATGAAGCATAAAACAACAACAAACCATAACACCAATGTGATAACAAAGTTTGACAATCTCGCCTACGTCTCCAGGCCTTTATCTCAATGGGTGAGGCTTTCTTATTTTTGTTCAAAGTTCAATAAGTACATCTCATCAGTGCCAAAAGGTTAAAAAAATGATATGGTCTTTTTCTACTAGATCTCTAAAATCCAACAGAAGAAATGAAACTGATATCGGATGACTGGAACTATCAGAAATGGCCCGCAAAGGTGTGCTCCTCAACAACTTCCCTGCATAAAAATGGCTTTGGCTTGGAAAATATTCATCATAAACCTGCTCTGAATGTCATTATCCCATGGATTCAAGAAGGATTGGTTTTTATATATATTAATTTGGTAACCATCTCCCAACTTCCCCCCAAGATCTGGCCTCAAAAAGGGCCCAATATCCCCCAAAAAGGGCCAAAAATCTCCAATAACAGTTGAAAAATATTTATAATATGGTTTAAAAAACCACTTTTTGCACATATATGGGGCTAAGCCCCTCTGGCTTGGGTGCACACACCTTATACAGGGTCGTATGAATTCATATGGCCAAGCGCCATCCCCCTAGGGGCTGCGCATTGGCCCTTACCTTGCTGGCTCCTGGATTCTTGGCGCTATTATAGGACCCTTGGCTAAATCCTGTGCATTGGCCCTCAAATTTCTCGGCACTTGATCACATGCAAAGGACATATGGTCGAGGATCATAACTCTGTGCGTACATTCGTTAGCCCCCAAACTAGCGCTAACAATTGAGGGCGAGATACTAGGTTACATGTCAATCCCCATAGAATCAGGGCTAGTCCCAACAGTTTAACTGCACCATGCCATAACACAGAGATGTGTCATATGGATAGACTTGCGACCCGGGGCTAGGGCCAGGCCCTAGCACTTCCCCCCGTCCGAAATTACCCACAAGAAAACTTAAATAAAACTTATGCTCTATGGTTTACAAGCACCACCCGCGAGTGGCATGGCTAGCCCAGCCCTGCCATGGCTTAGTCTTGACAGAGGTCCCGTGTTTGAACCTTGTTGCGTCCAATTTTTTTTTTTGTAAAGGCCAACACAACCAATACCTAGGTGCCACGTGGCACCACCTCATTTGTCAATTTTTTATGCCATGTGTCAAGTGACGATTGGTCCAGCCCCGCCACAACATCTTCCCTGTCAGCTGACCGTACCCTACCACATGTCGCCATAGGGTGTGCCACATGTCACCCTTGTAGTTGTGACATGTGTCACTTCTCGGTCGGTCCACCTGTCCTCTCCACGTCAGTGTCCGTACGCCTAGTCAACCTGCCACATGTCACCTCCACAAGCTATCAATTGTGCCTTGCCACATTAGTTGTACGACCTGTACAGTCAGCTACCACATGGAACTGTACGGACTGTACATTCATCATTTTTTCTCTATTTGAAAAAACAAACAGATCACCATAAATTAAGTATACGAAATCCGTTTGATCCTGTTCAAGTTGTGTTGGGTTAGTATCGACAAGGCCTACACACATGTCCGTTTTGAAGCTATTATGAGAACTTTGATTTTTAGGCCTTTCTGAGCCCCATCAAGCTCCTGGATCCTATTCTAGATCAACTAGAGTAGGAGTGTGACTCACCCGTAGCCTAGAATGGAGTATGGATATGCTCTAGGTGAATAGGTGTAGTTTGGATGAAGTATCTTTGGTGTTTCCAAGAATTCAAGAGAGAACCATTGTTGTGTCGCATGTCCACAAGAGGTGCACGATTGTAATATTTGTGAAAGAATCATGTGGGGATGTGACGTATTGTATCATAGCATATTTGTCTCTTCACCACTACCAGATTTAGAAATATGGTGTTGAGGTGAACTACAGTTGATTTCACATTTCATTGCGAAGACAATTCAGTGGGAACATTCACATATTTGGTGAATAGTTCGGTGGAGTGAACTAGTTCATCACAAAGACTTTCCATTAGACTTATGACAAAGGATATTGTTGATAGTGCAATGGAAGGTTTATCTGGGAGCACCCCTTGTATAAATTGAGAGCATATTTTGTGGTGAAACGAAGCACTTAGGTAGGGTGGGTTGTCGCAAAACTAATTGTAGAGTTCATTATAGTACTTGTCATAGATTTGATCATAGAGACAATTTGGGTGCAGACTTGGTGAAGGTTCAGTAAGGTGGAATGAACTTTCATAAAGATAGTCTAGGCGCATAATTTGTTGGTTTTATTCATGATGGAATTAAGTTTCATAGCTGTGCACACACCTTGAGAAGACCAATTTTAGAGTTCTTGGGGTGAACAAATCACTTATGCAAGGTGGATGAATGCAAGACTTGTCATAGATCTAATCGCAAAGGGTGATTATCGAAGTGATTGTAGTGGGTGATTGTCGAAGTGATTGTAGTGGGTGATTGCATAAGTGATCATGAAGTGGATGCACCTTTATGTAGAATCAAGACAAGGTGGGTTTCCATGCAATGAGTTGAATCACATGGGTGAGTTGAAATACTTGATGCAACCTACAGTAGCTTTGCAGCAAGGCAGTTGGTTGGGAACATTTTCAACATAAGATCTTTGTGTCGTGCATCGCCAAGAAAAATAGTTGAGTTGAGTTGGGTTGTTGGAAGAGTGGATCGACCATAGCCTTTGGATGAGGTGACTCTTCATAGATTTACAAAATTGAGTTAACAATAGTATGACTTGGTAGTCATTCGGTGTGTGCATGATGCCTTAAAGTGGAAGAAGTCAAGGTGTGGAGATAAAAGGACATTGGAAATGAGTTTGGTTGGTTGCATGGGAAGTTTGGGACTTAGATGTATTTCCAAAGTGTACGGATGGACTTGGACTTGTATCATAGTGAAGGTTCTATGCATGTTTGTGGATATTCACACGGTGATTGAGGGGAGTTCATGTGGAGAGATTGTGGCTTGGGAAAGTGAAGGTATAGGATAACAAACTTGAACCACGGGTGGAACCAAGAATTTTGTTGGAAAGGTATGTTTGGTTTTGAGTTATAATGTTTCTTAAGTGTTGTGGTGATTTCTTGAATGGAAGTCAGATGACTTGGTGGTTCAAGGGTAATCCATTTCCACGGTGAAACCCGAAATACATGAGGGTGGTTCAAGTGGTGTAGATTCAAAGAATTCTTGTAGCAATTGGGACACCTTTAATTGGGTGAATGTGCAGATATCTTGGGGTGACCTACTTGGACAAACCATGTGGTATACTTAGGAAGATTTGGATACAAATGTGGAAGTGACTTGAGGAGTTTCCTAACTCTTGGATGAGGTACCTTGGTGCCTTAGGTAGATTTGTTGGTTCATGTGATGAATTGAAAATTGCAACAACACCCGAGTTTGGATGCTTGCAGGAGGTGCAAGGTGATTTCATTCCAGGAGATGGATGGAGTTAGCAAAGAAGTCAATAAACAATTGTTGGCAGTCAATTTGAATGGGAAGAATGCAGACCAAGTGACTTGGGTGGTGTTCACTTTTCTTTGATATGGGACATTGGATGAGATAGAGCATACCTGCGTCCAAAATATGGTGTTTTCATGATTTTAAATTCATCGCATGACCCAACAAATCTACCTAAGGCACCAATGCACCAAGGTACCTCATCCAAGAGTTAGGAAAATTCGCCTCCACATTTTCATCCAAATATTCCTAAGTCCACCACATGGCTTGTCCAAGTAGGTCACCCCAAGATATCTACATATTAACCCAATTTAAGGTGTCACAATTGCTACAAGAATTTGATTGTGAAATGACTCAGAGATTCAAGAGGGTCATTGGTTGAGGTTGCAAGAAGTGTTGATTTGGATGTGCCTAAGGAATGGAAATTCGTTGGGGGTGAATCATTCTACTTGGAACACTTTGGATAGTTCATTGGGATGTTTGAGGAGTGTGGGTGCATTGGCCACACTCATCGTAGATGTTGAGTTGAAGATAGGTGACTTGATGAAATAAGGTATGTTGAGGACTTTCCTTGTTTTGGAGGATTGTGTGGACATGAAGATTGCAACATGAAGAGATTACTTGGGCATGGGAGTTTATCTTGCTTTGGACAACATGGTTGAGGGTGAAACCTAACCATTTCAAAGAATAAAGTGGTGGACACAACAACATGGTCAGGTGATGAAGTAATGGGGCAAAGGTAGCCTGGACATGCAATTCTTGGTACAAATGGGGAATTTTATATTCGAAGACATATATGAATATAGGGAGAATTCAGCCAAAGAAGCCAGAATTGTGGACTTCATCACAAGTTGAGTCACAAGGGAAGAGTTGGTTGAATGTGTGGAGAATACATGCATGGTGGTTTCCATTGATTCTTCACAGACTTGGATGTGATGCAGATTGTGTGTGATCATAGAAGGTTGGATAACCATGCCATGGGGTGGGAAGTGAATTCAAGTTGTCATGAATGACTTTGTTTTTGGGTGACTTCATAGTGCAACAAGGTGAGCGGTGTCCTTGCCCTGCTCTGAGGTTGTTGTGTGGATGGACTAAATTGTGGAAAGAACTGACCAAGATTTGGGCATGTTTTGCATTTTCAAGTTATGAGCATGGCAGTTCAACACTTGAACAGTTAGTGCATGAGAGTGTGACTAAGAGGTCAAAGTATGAACAAGTAGGTTCAAATTATAGCACTTGGACATTGCAAACAATATCTTTAATGAATATTGGATGTGGTAGTAGTGAGGAAATAATGGACACTTGCCTTAGTCTTTGGAGTTTTATGGAGTGATGTAGATGTGAAATAAAAGACTAAGTATGAGTTGGGAATGAAAATTGGACTAGCTACCCAATCATTCTGAGGCATGGGGGAATTAAGTGCGCAGATACATGACAAAGATGGTTGAAGTATGAATGTAGCAGTTAGTTGATGGGTTTTCAACACTTAAACATTTTTCATGAGTTTGTAGCAGTGGTTGAGGCAACAATAGTAGCATGACATAGCGTGATCATCATAGCAGGACGGTGGCATCTTGGACATTGTAGACATAGTTGGAGAGGAGACATCCTTCCAATGTAACTTGGATAATGAGTTTGAAAACAATGATTACATATGCACAAATTTCAAGCTAGACCAATAATAGAGAAGTTTCTTATTTGATCAACTCTACTAGCTAAATGTCAAGTGAAATATAATATTTTTTTAAATTGTCATCTTTTGTTTGTTTGTGTAGTCAAGATTTTGGTTTCTATGTTTCTCTATTTCATTGTTTTTTCTATGGATTCTTGTTATACTATCATATGTGTCTTGGAATAAAATTTAAAAATACTACATGAAAAATGAAGTTTATCGAGAAGCATATAAAAACATCCTTCAAAATTTAAGAGTTTAAATGGATATTTATAGGTTGTATGGAAAAATTGTGTATAATTTTGAATAAAAACAATAGATAATGGAATGTTAGTTATGGTAAGTAGTTTGATTCCATTTATGTTGAGTATACATTGTTAAATTGGTAGGTGATTGTTAATTGAGAACCATTTGTGAATTGATTGTAGCTTTGTTTTTGAACTAACTCCTTCTATAATTTATTTATTAAAAATTTCATAATTCCACTTCATAATGTAATCGCGAGGTAATATAAAATATAAAATAATGGAATGCCATCCAAGAATGTGAAATAATGGAATTTTGTTTATACAATTTTACATTAGATATAAATAAAATAATATCAAAAATTGAGAGAGGAACATAGGAAGATTAAAGAAATATTCCAACTATTGGCTTCTTCATGCAATTTTGAAAGCATGTCCCAAGGCATTCCTGCTTCATTCGACTCTACAAAAATGAATTTATCGGCATGCCCCTTAAAGTAGGACAGGAAAAAAAATCTCACAATTCTTGAGAAGTTGGAGAAATAAGATGCTCGAGAATGGTGGATCTGGAAATAATTTTCCTCTCAAGACACTCTTGATTAACAAAAGAAAAGGCACATAATCATTTTAGAAAGGGTTTATTGCTTTAGTTCATTGCTCAATAAAGTCCCTTTATTAGAATTCTTGTTAGGAATTACCTTCTTGACCAAATAGCTACCCTAAACAAGTGGATTTGGAAAAAGTATGAATGAAGAAGTGGAAAGATTATGATTGAATCATATTTTGGTAACCACTTGGTGATTCAATACCTCGGTGACACCTAAGTAAAAAATTGGGCCTTAGAAGGCAAGGCATTATCTAGGAATTTTAGGCGAAGCCTCCTCATTGCTCCATTATCATAGGTGGACCACCCCTCCTAACAGGTGAAAATTCCCATTATGATCCTCACGTTCCTTGAAAGTGTTTTCCTCCTTCTGCAAGCCTAGTGTATATACTTCACCAAAGAGCCAAGACAACTATCTCCTCGACCTCGGTGTAATCCTGCTACATGGTAAAAGAGTGATGATGATGCATGTATGACTCATGACAATGGATGTCATCGATCCAGAGGTGATTTGATGTTATGAATGTATACCAAGGAATTCAATTTTAAAAATAAATTTACTAAAAATTTACTATAAAATAAATCATGAAATTCTCTACCAAACTTAAAAAATATATACACATGTAACTAAATAAATTAAAAATAGAGAAAATAATGTTGCATCTGTTAATGAATAGATTAAAAGCATAGACAAATGGGGCCTCCACTATTTTCATGGTAACTACGATGAAATGGCATTCCTTGCTTGCAATAGTGACAACTAGCCACATGCATACCCTGTAGTGTGCATATATTCCACCATATAAACAATGACCGATAGATGCCTACTAGCTTGGATCTATAGAGTTTACATTAGGTTTTAGCAGAGCTAGGATTCAATATAATTTCAAAATGATTTGAAATGAGTTTCCACAGAGCTTGATTTTCAAGGTAATCGAAAAACAATATTCCATAAATTATATGTATAGACATTCTATCAAATATTATATATATGTGGAAAGACCCTCCTATCTAAGAGGCATTGTAACCAATTTCATATCCAATTATATAAGAAGTCGTGGCATAAGTAAAGGAAGATAATGTTCGATATAAAGACCTAGAAGAAGATATAGCAGATTGAAATACAATGCCCATTATATATCCATAGACCATTCCACGTGCATATCCAAGTGCGTATATGGTTGATCGGGACCCAACAACAATATAAGTATATCGATAGCCATTGGCATAGTCCCCAAGCATGGAAAAATATCAAGATATTATTATTGAAAGTAAAGGAGAGGTAATATAATTATTTGATACAGATCCATACCATAGCCTGCAGCATACCTTCATGTCCTAACTTACTCCCTTCACATGATAACATATACATATATGGCCCCAGAGATAACAATTGTAGGTCCAATTACGAGAGAGTCAATATTACATAAAGGTCACATAATTTATCCATGTGATAGAGAAAAATACAACAACATCACCTACAGTAGTCTCACCATCAATAAACCCCATGGGAGCAACACCTAAAATTTGATTGTTCCATATTTATGTGAATATAGATAGAGCGTATGAGATTATTTTGGGAAAAAAGAAGTACTAAACTATTGTTGATATGTGAGATGTGGATATATTGTCTGTTGGTTGCATTATTACAATTTGTTTAGCAAAAGAGCAGCTGTTTAGGGAAAAGAGTGAAAACGATCAAGTAGACAAGGTATTTATCAACAAAACCTCTATCGGTTTTGATTTAAATTTTAAAAATGTTTATTTCTTGGAATGCCACTCATTTGTCACTCAATATATATTTATGAAAGTGTTCAGTGGCCTATTTTCAATTTTCTAATCCTAGCATCTAGATAAATTGTTTACTAGTGATTTCCTCATTGTAAAAAAAAATTCCAGCTCACAAAATAAAATACACTAACTCGAATAATTAATGGAAGCAAAGAAACCAATTACAAACACACAAAGTTGTATTCCTTTCAAATCAGTTTTTCATTAGAATAATATCAAAGCTTACAAGGGCTCCCTTACTGGGAAAATGGCACATTGGAAAATACTAAAAACTACAGACAACACCTGGAAATCCTAGCAATTTCGTCGTTGTTGTACGACCCCATACATTCAACTTGTTGAGATGTGTACATTCCCCGGCTCATTGTAGCTCATGTATGCACGTGCTTTTCTTTACTATAGACCACGTATATATGCACCCCGAGTGACCTATGTAGTGCATACAACTCGTCCCTATTGTTGTGGTTTCGATCCGCTAGATCCTCCGATGGCTTCCTCTATTTTCTCTTCTCCTCTAACATGGGATGATCTCTAGACGAAATTCCTTCTTCACCTATCCGAGATCTCCTTGAGAAAAATTCATTCTTTTCTCTCTCTTTATGATATGATTATGAGAATTTTCTCTCTCCTTCACCCTAAATTTTATTTTATAATGTTGATTTATGACCTAACCCTAATCTCCAAAGTTATTGACAATTGAGATTAAATATCACCTCAGTTGAGATCAGTGGCTAAGATTTAATTCACTAATGCTAATAACTTTAACATTTCATTAAATTAAACTCAACTAATTAATAAAATAACTTTACCTTAACAATTCCTTTAATTAAAGTAAATTACTAAGGTAGAAGGCTTTACATGACCTGCACATGTCTAGACACTCAGACCTGTGCAAAAGTACCTTTCTGATAATACAACCATCTGTTGGAATATTGGTTGTTGTTATTGAAGTCAACCCTAGCCATTGGATTTTGGACCCCACAGTTGATCAAAATAGATATACATGAAGGAAATTACACATGAAGATACAACACCCATGGATGGATATTATAATCCATGTCACTTGCAGTGGTATGTGGCACGTCAAGTGGATCCTCACGGTTGAGGAGAAATGAATTTTTGGATATGGCAATGTGGATTGAAGCAGAAATTACATGTCGGCCCTAATGTTAAAAGGTAGTGACATAAAGGGTATAAGTACATATCATTATACATTTATTTTTTAATGCACACAAGTTTATTAATGATCAAGGATATCTAAATCGATTTTTTGAGGAAATCTGATGTAAAGAAGGTTGAATTTCAAGGGAGGATGACGTCTTTTGGTGATGTGTTCTAAGGTATGTTATTTACAGGTAATCTTACCATTTTTTCTATAAATTTGTTTATATAAAGATTCATATGGTGAAATTCATATTATATTGATAAGACATATCAAGGTACCTATGGTAAAAAAATAATCTCTTGATTCACTATACTTTTGGAGATACACTATGTGGAAGATAGAGTTTTTGACTAGTCCTGAAGCTAGTCATAAACATGTGTTCTAGGTAAAATAGTCATAACGTATTCATAGAGAATCCAAATTACGTTAGACAAATTGCATTAGAAATATTAAGGTCTTTATCTTCTTTTGTCCTAAATTCAAAATCTGATGTTAAATATTGAGCGCGGGGCATGCTTTACAAGTTCTCTCTCTTGAATAATCCATAATTGAATAAGGTCTACCATTTTCTCTATAACTCCTTTTTTGGGAGGATTCAAGGAGTGAAACTTGGAGGAGTTTCAGAGAATACATTGAGGAATACCAGCTACAGAATTATAGTGTTCCAATAAGTGAACAATTGCATAAGTTGAAGAAGTCTCAGGAAGCATTACCAGGTTCTATATGATGGTTGGTTGATGGTGATAATTTAATGTAAAGTTTTATTATCTCTCATATATTATTGGGTGGAAGGAAGGGGAAAGGATAGAGAGGTCAACCCTATCTTTATCTTGGAGTATTGTATCTTCGTTTTGGAGGTTTATCCTCCCTTTATATTTGGAAGATGTATCTTCCCTTGAACAATAACTATTGATTACTTCTCATATATTGTGCATGGTGTATTTTGGTGTATTGGTGTAACTCTTCTACTATTGCTCATTGTTCATTGGATATAATTGAATCTATAATTTGGTTGAAGTATAAGTTGAAAAAGCGTTTAAATTGTACTTGATACTAATTCACCCCCTTCTCAGTATCAGCAATTGGTATCAGAGCAGGATACATTCAGTATAGTTTAACCACTGGAAGGAAGATCCTAAGCATAAATGGAAGCACACATTCCAAATGGTATTCCACGATTTGATAGAAGATATTATCCATATTGGAATGATAGAGTGCAGAACTACCTAAAATATCTGGGAGCAGATATTTGGTACATAGTTGTAAATGGCTACGTAATCCAAAAGAATGCTCCAACCAATCCAAATGATAAATGAGTTGCAATTCAAAATCCAGGCATGTTATTCTAGGAGTATTGACACCAACTATTGCAAGAAAAGTGATGAGTTGCATCACAGCTAAAGAGGTATGGGAAAAACTCAAAATCATTTATGAAGGTGATCCTAAAGTCAAGAAGGTCAAGCTTCAATGACATAGAGCAGAGTTTGAAAACTTGAAGATGGATGAAAAGGAATATATTGCAGCCTAATTGCTCGGAATTGATGAAGTTTTCACTATTATTAGAGGATTAGGAGAAGAGATAAATGAATATTTGGTTTTGTTGGCCCATGAAATTGCTTGTTTTCTACCACCTTTTTCTATCCTTATTTACCTCCATTTCTATATTCCTTGAGCTATTGTGTGTAACCACAAGGGTAAGAATGCACCTCTATTATGTCATTATGTGTATTAGTTCAAAAACATTAGAGATTGGTTGGGGGTTTACTAAAGCGAATCACTAATCTCTGAAATCTCGCAGGAACAAAGAAAACACAGTCTAGCAAGATGATGCGGTCAAGGATGCAACGTAGTCCACGGGTTGAAGGTGCAAAAGAGGACCTATTCCATGGTCCAAAATTAGGTTATGTTAATCAATTAAGCCTTTGTGTATTTTTAGGAAGAGTTGTTACCCTAATCTTGGGATGCTCTGTATTCCCCGAATTGTATAAAATGCCAAACAGAGATAGAGAAGGAGGATCCAGTTAGTCATCTAGCTAAGAGTTGTCCCGTATTAAGACTGCAACCTATGTAATCCTGTTTTATTTAATGAAAATCGAGTTTCTTCTGAGCTTTTGAGTTTTCGTGGTAGTTAGTTCACCGCAACCCTGATCAGGGAGTTGGGCCTGCTCTTCTGGCCAGGTGTTGTCGGCCTATCATATAGTTTTGTTGTGGTTTTGTGTGGAATCTATTAGATCTGTGTGTTCTTCTTCATTTACAGTTCTCTTGCTTTATTTGAATGTTACATTTATTTATGTTTCAACACCAGTAATCTAGTTTTTGTTCTTTATTTTAATGCAATTATTTTTTACTTGCATGGTCAATATTGAAAGAAGCATAGACTACACATACAGTGCACGACATCCTGTAAAACATTCAGGCCCCTGGGTTGACAAATTAAATGTATTAGGTGGTAAATCTAAATGATATATCAGACCCCAACATTTTGGCGACATTGACGGGGAGGCTGCCAAAGGAAAAAACTTTGATCCATATTGATCATAGGATCAATCCCTCGTCCTATGGGGGAACGTATTACTTTTCCTACTCCAGGTCCTGGGCATTTAAGTTGTTTTCATTTTTCTGTTCTTAGGGTTTATTTTTTTCTTTTTGCTTTCTTCTTTCTGTTTTAGGGGCCACTCTCTCGTCTTGAGGAGGGAAATTTATACCTTGCCTTAGGTCCTGAGAAATTAAATAGAACCCTATGATAATTCAATGCTTTCCTTTCCACCATTTGTATGAGAGATCATGGAAGAGGAAGAAACCACAAGGGAGGAAGACCTCCAAGAGGAAGGGGAAAAGATTAGGGTAGAGAAACTTTCATCTAGCAAATAATTGCAAAAGTTTAATTGGACCAACCACATCGGACCGGATCAAGTACACCATCTCAAATTGCTGGTAGGGGAGGATCTCAGCTTAGATCCGAGGGGAAATCAAAAAATCAACCTAAACCCTCCTCAACAACAGATTCAGGATTCGAAGAAGAAGAGGTGGCAAGTAAGAAAACATGGGAGGAATACACCTTGGGGATAAAAGAAGAATTTGTTTCACCATGGGACCAAGGAAGTACTGCAAAATTGGGGGGGATCTTTTGGGAATCTAATTCACCGTTGGGTCAGGAAAACCCTATTCAAACAGAATAAGACTTTGGGGAATCCTCCCACCAAGACAACCTTGAGGAACACTTGCATAGCGAGGGACAAGGAAGTACAGATAAACAAACTTAAACGCTTAGTGGGAATTCTGCAAAAACTCAAAGTAAGTACAAAATTATGGCTAAATCATCACTTGAATTTCCAATTGGGGATATCATAGGGGAGGCTCCCATGAAGTCTATCCCCTTCTCTGCACTACCTAATTTTCATGGACGATCTACTGAAGACCAGACACATTTCTATTTGAATTTGACATTGTCTGTCGTGGGTATGATTATATCTCTAATGCTCAGAAGATAAAAATATTTTCTGGTACTTTAAAAGGAATATCCCTAAGATGGTTCAGGGGCTTAGGTGGAAAAAATATAACTACCTGGGAAGAAATGAAAACCACCTTCCTTGACAAGTACCAAGATTATTGCAAATCATGAGATTTAAAGGAGGAGATCTTTAAAATAGTGCAGAAGGAGGATGAGAACATGGAGGATTTTTTGGAACGCTTTAATTGTAGTCTGTAGAGATGAGGGCACAGTGATCTAGAGAAGGATATCTTCAAAATAATATTTCTCCGAGAATTAAGGGAATATTCCTTGGAACTATTGAATATGGTAGGAAAAAGGGACATATCAAAGTCATACTTTGACACAATCTTTGAATTATGCATCCAATGTTCATGAGGAGTAGCCAAATAGAGGCAGGGGACTCGAATTACCAAACCATCTGGCAGTGGGGTCACAAAGATATAACTTGGGAACCTGTTGGAGGATTTGAGGACCGACATTTTGAATACCCTAACCTCATAAATGGAACTTCTACAAGCAAAGAAGAAGCATATTGAGTTCGAAAAATCCATGGAAGTATTTTGTCCTAGGTGCAGAAAGAAACATTTGCATCATGAATACCCACTAAACACTATTTGCGCTATATGTGAACAGAATCATGAGACTAGCGAATGTCCTTCTTTGCCAATATTAAAGGCGATCTTTTAGGGAGCAGACGAAGAAAAGGATCAACTCTACTTTATGGGACCAAAGAATTCATGGCAGCCACAACCACAGAACATAAATCAAGGTATGCCTCAAGACTTCTCTTGGTATTTCAATACTTCAAATTTCAGATCTCAAACCGTGCCTTTTTCACCCTCATGGACACAAAATTATCAATACCAATATCCCACTTCTTGGAAACCATGGCCCCCATAGAATAATTCAACTTCCCCATGGTCCTAGAACTGGCGGCCCCATTCAAATAAACCAGAATCAACTTCCTCAGACTATGCCACCACAACAGTTCCAATAGTAGCAACAATTACAACTGCACCTAATGTTTCTACTAATAACCCTCCTCTTTGGCCACAAATGCCTGTCCAATCCAAACCCAATCCAAATAATAAAGGAGCTCAGCAGGTTGAGACACTCAACCTCCCTTCTTATGGCATTTCCACCCTGGGATGTAATGAACGAAATCTTAGATTGGGTAGGGTAGTGAATGCCAAGAATTCACCAATAATTATTGAGCAATTTGATAATGAATTTCCATAGTCAGAACTTGAGAAGGAATATAGGAAACTTAAAAATCCTGTGAACCAACAATTTCCTCCTCAAAACCCTGTCACTAAGGAACATCACAATAATCCCCCCTACCCAGAAAGACTATCTCTAGCAAAACAACATCCTCATCCTGAATTTGACTTCTTGGGGGAACTGCAGAATTTATTCGTTAGAATTCCCTTACTCCAAGCAATGAGAGATGTGCCGATTTATGCGAAAATGATTAGGGAACATTGTTCTAAGAAACCTGGAAGGAAGCCTAAGGATCCACTTACTATCCATGTCATGGGGAAATTGTCAGACATTATGTTAGGAAAGTCTATACCTGTTAAATATGGAGACCTAGGGAACCCTATTCTAACTGTACAGATAAATGGGGTTAACATTTCAAATGTATTAGTAGTTTTGGGAGTTGCGATCAATGTTATAACTTCCACAACTACAACCATTCTTGGTCTGCACAATTTCAAACCCACACCTACCATTTTGGAATTGGAAGACCAGTCTGCTGTTAAACCAATAGGCAAACTGGAAGACATAACCATTTCAGTGGATTCATGGCAGTACCCTGTTGATCTCCTATTTTTACAAACGCAATCCCCATTTGGAGGGAATCCTTTGATGCTTGGGAGACCTTGGCTTGCAAAAATAGACGCCTATATTGGTTGTCAATCAAGAAATATGGTGATATCTAATGTAGGGGATACTAAGAACCTTATTTTGTACCCTCTTGCAGAACCAAGTTCATCAAAAGGACCTGTACTCACCCTATTACTGAAATCCTCGCCTATAAAAGGGTTGGAGATTGATGAAGAGATAAGACCAATCCTTACCGTTAGTGAGGCCCTTTGTTTTAGGAATGAGACGGAGGATGATATCATCAACATCTTCATCAGTGACTCTGACTCTATTCCCAATTCTACCTAGTCATTTCTCGAATCAGTTATGAACTGTAACGATCAGGACACTCCTGAATTTGAAAATGAGATCGATACTATACTAGTCGCACCACACAGTAGTGTCCCTGTTGAAATTGAACCAGGAAAGACATTGAATGTCAATCCTGATATCTCACCCACACAGTCTGGGAAATTACTTAAAATTATTCGGGAACAGAAAGAGGGCTTCGCCTGGGAATATACAGATATTAAAGGAATCCCCGCTGATTTATGTACCCATCACATATACATTCAAGAGGGATGTCGGCCCATTATACAACCATAGAGGAGAATGAATCCCTCTTTGAAACAGATTGTCAAAGATGAGTTGCAAAAATTATTAGATGTGGGATTCATCTACCCAATATCGATAGTCAATGGGTATCCCCACTGGTCATTGTTCCTAAGAAGAATGGAAAATGGAGGATTTGTGTCAATTATCGGGAATTGAATAAAGAAACTCAAAAAGACCATTTTCCTCTTCTCTTTATTGACCAATTCCTTGACACATTAGCTGGGAAGAGGTTTTTCTCTTTCCTGGATGGGTTCAACATGTATAATTAGATCCAAATAGCTCCTAAAGACCAGGACAAGACCACTTTCATGAGCCCCTGGGGGATTTTTGCATACATAGTTCTTCCATTCGGCCTTTGTAACGCCCTTGTACTTTCCAAAGGGAAATAATGGGATCTTCTCTCATTTAGTCAATGACAGTGTTGAAATCTACATGGATGACTTCACTCCTTATGGGGATTCCTTTGAAGAAGCCTTGGAAAATATGGAGAAAGTACTTAAAAGATGCAAACAAATGCATGTTTCTCTTAGCACAGAAAAGTGTCACATGCTCATGGAAGAAGGGGTTGTGTTGGGACACTTACTTTCAACATCAGGGATCCGGGTTGACCCTGCCAAGGTAGAGGTAATACTACATTTTCCTACACCTAAGACACCAACACAAGTACGTAGTTTTATTGGTTATGCAGGCTATTACATACATTTCATAGAAAAGTTTTCTAAAATAGCACACCCTCTTTTTTAGTTAATAACCAAAGATGCAGAATTCATGTGGATAAATGAATGTGAGACCACATTTGGACAAATTAAAGAACTGGTCTCTAAGGCTCTGATACTTCGAGGACTAGATTGGAAGCTTTCGTTTCATATTTCAGCCGACGCTTCTCACATGGCAGTAGGAGTTGTTTTGGGACAACAGGAGGACAAGAAACCATAAGCAGTATGCTACATCAACAACAACTTGACTCTAGTTGAACTAAATTGTATGGAAACATAAATGGAATTCTTAGCAATCATTTATGTTGTTAATAAATTTCGACACTATATTACATGTTATCCCACTTTTGTGCACACGGATCATGCAACCATCATGTATCTCATGAAAAAACCTATAACCTTAGTTCGGATCACGAGATGGTTATTATTGTTTCAAGAATTTGATATCACCATCGTGGATCGCCCTGGGAAGGATAATGTAGTTGCATATTTCTTGTCTAGATTAGAAAATGATACACAAGGGGAACCTGTAGAAGATAGTTTTCTAGATGAACATATTTTTGCAATTTCTACTCATGTTCCATGGTATGCAGATATTGCTAACTATCTTGCTATAGGAAAGGTGCCTCAACATTTTCCTTACAGGGAACGACGGAATATCATCCATCACAATGCTTGTTACACATCGATTGAGGGATTCCTCTTTTACATTGGGCCTGACCAACAAATTCGACGATGCATAGGAGAACATGGTATTTATGATGTATTGAAGGCTTCTCATGATGGTCCCTGTGCAGGACATTTTGCAGATAAACGAACAGGTCACAAAGTGCTACAAATGGGGTATTACTGGCCCACCATTTTTCAATATTCAAGGAAGTATGTCTGGCGGTGTGATAGCTGCCAATGAATGGGCCAGCTCGGTAAAGTAGACAAAATTCCCTTGAACCCCTATGTATCCATTGAGCCCTTTGAAAAATGGGCCATTGATTTTGTGGGACCATTCAATCCCCCCTCACAGCAAGAAGTCCATATTCTGGTCTGCACGAATTATGTAAAAAAGTGGGTTGAGGCGAAGACAGTTCTAAAAGAAACCAAGTAGGTTGTCTCAAACTTCCTGTTTGAAGAAATTTTTTCTCGATATGAATCCCCTAGAGAAATAGTCTCATATGGAGAAGCACAGTTCACATCACATATGATAGCAGGGTTATTGAAGAAATACAAGATCAAGAACAAGATAACAACTCCATATCATCCCCAGGAAAATGGTCAAGTTGATACCACAAATAAGGTACTGGAAAATATCCTCACAAAAACTGTAGCAAGTCATTGTTGAGATTGGGTGGAAAATTTGTCTGAAGCACTGTGGGCATACAGGACAACTTGGCGGAATACAACAGGATTTTCTCCATATGAGATTGTCTACATAAAATATCCTTTGTTTCCCATAGAGATTGAAATTAAAACACTTAGAACAACCCTGGAAGTAGGTTTGGATCTTTCAGAAGCCCAAAAACATCATCTGGTGCAGCTAAATGAGATAGATGAAATTTGATTAGTGACTATCCAAAATACTACTACAATCTAGGACTAACATGATAGATGGCATGACAGGTTTATCAAGAAAAATACATTTCAAAAAGGGGATTGGGCATTACTCTATGATTCCCGACTCAAGGATTTCAAGGGAAAACTCTGCTCAAGGTGGATGGGGCCATACGAAGTTAACAAGCTATTTGACAATGATATTGTTAGACTGGTAAAAATAGACGAGGCACGTACTCCCCTGATAGAAAATGGACACCGCCTCATAATATATCATAAACTGGCTTATAAAGACTCCTTTTTCAAATGACTTTCTAATCAAACTTATTTGGAAATCATTAGTACAAAGGATCCTCCATCTGCCCCCTCATCTTGAATTATATATATATATTTCTAATAAATTCGTGTTATAGGTACCTTTCTGGACAGTTGAAATCGACGAAGGCATCTCTAGAATTTCAAAAGTTACACAGCTTCTACAGTGGCCGCTACTCCAATTGCCACTACTCTGAGTTGTTGCTACTCTGGTTGCTGCTACTCCGCGTTGTCGCTACTCCAGTAGCTGCTACTCTGGATACTGTTATTGAAAAAAAAAAAATGTCAATGTGTTTGATGCCGCTACTCTAAGGTGTCACTACTTCAGTTGTCGCTACTCTAGGTGTCGTTACTTCAAAATATTCATTGTATGAGTTGTTGCTACTCCTTTTTCTACTACTTCGATTGTCGCTACTCTAGTCACTACTACTCTGGGTGTCGTTACTTTAAAATTTCCTATATACCAGTTGTTGTTACTTCGAGGTGTTGCTACCCCAGTCACCGCTACTCTTTTTGTTATCGCTACTCCAGTCACCACTACTCTCTGGTTGCTGCTACTCCAGTCCCTACTACTCCTACCGATGCTACTGTGGTTGCAGTTACTTGCCTACACTTCCGCCAACATGAATACCGATATTTTAATTGTTGACGCTCGATTCGACGCTGCCACTCCATACTCCGCGACTGCAGATGACATTATTCCTGCGATGATGCTTCTCCATAGCAGGTGAGTCGCCAGGTCTGTTCTCAACCAACTTTAATGGACTTGGCTAATATTACACATGGCATAGGCATTCACGCTCGAGGATGGTCTTAACTTTAAGTTTGGGGGAGATTTTATGTCTTTTCCCAAAGAGTCATCATTACCCTCTTTAATCACACGACTTTGCAATCATCACTTAAATATTTCCGATGCCATTGTACACATCGGTATTGGACACACCTTCCAAATCGTTAATCATCTGCCAAGATATTAAATTCTTTTTCATATTGTTATCATTACTTACCTGCCACATCATTTAATTTGTTAAAAAAAAAATCCACGACTCTTTCCACAACACATTTTTCGCAAAACTGTTTTGCATGTCGTTTCTCTTGAACTGGTTGCTGGTACTCCTCGAGAAGGCACAGTCGACGAAATAGAATGGGTGGTGGAGAAGTAAGGTATGAACCAACAAATACTACATAGGTCCATCAAAATCCGGAAGTCTGGAAAATTTTCTAGAATGCAGGTTGGGACGTGTATTTCGAGAGGTTACAGGGATTTGATGAAAACATTACAGAAGAATTCACCCAAAATTTGGACGACCACTCCTCCACGATCCGTGGATTAAAAATTAGTGTCATGGAGGAAACCATTGCAACAAATATTGGGTTTCCAATATCCGGTCAGCGATGGTTTGTCCGGAAAACACCACTCCCAAAATTTCCAGAGTTGTTTTTGTGTGAAGGCGAAGAAGTAAAGCAGAAAGGGAAAGGATACAAATGGACTTATCTGCCGCCCCCATGGGTCAAGGTAGCATTTTTCATCATAAGGTATGTGAAATGAGAAGGCCTCCCCTCTAACATTTACAAATATCATCTCAAATTGCTCACATCTCTGTGTTTCCAACAATGCATAAACATGCCCTATTTTTTGTGGAATAACGTTCAACGGATGGCGCGAGTAGCTTAGTGCTCGCGCCAACCATTGAAAACCCTAAAAAATCATGGCCTTGTTAAGATAATAGTCATGCATGCACTAGATAAAACCCCTGTGAGTTGGCCGTAGTTCATAAGGCTCTCGGAAGAGGAATTGGCAGAAGTTATCCAAGAAGTACCAGAAACCCTAGCAAAGAGAGATGGGCTGAGCAGGTTGGCAGAGGCTGCTGAAACTATTGTAGAAGGGTGGAGAATGGGTGTTAATACATAGGAATCATCCTCGAATGAAGATGAGGAAAAAATGAAACCATAAGTGGAAGTTAGAGAAGTTGGAGGAATGAGGCAGGCCATTAACCTTGATTTAGAAGAAGAGGAAGTAGATGGTTCTATTCCTCCAAACCCTTTTCCTGAACAAGAAAGAGATGTTGCTACTCTCTCATCATATGAATAAGAAAGAAATGTTGCTACTCCCTCAAGATATGAACAAGAAAGAGACATTTCTATTCCGCCCGTATATGATCATGAGATGGATGTTGATACCCCTTCATCTTATGAGAAGGAGAGGAATGTTGCTACTCCTTCAATATATGAACAAGAGGTAACTGATGTTGTCACACAAGAACCAACGCTAGAAATTTCTGAATTTCTTGTCTGTGAAGATGGTGTAGCTACTCCTCCCATCGGTGAGAAGGTAATGACCAACGTTGTAACACAAGAACCAACATCAGAACAAGCCATTCCTGAAAACCCTATTTTTGAAAACACAACAACTACTCCTCCAGTTTGTGAGCAATAAATGACCTATGTTGTTACACAAGAACCAGCGTTAGAGCATGTTGCTCCCGAAAACCCTGAACCAAATTTGGGTGCTACTATTCCAGGAGAAGTGTGAGTTAAACAAGAGCCAGGCATAGAGGCTGAAGGCAATGAATCTCAAAATGAGTTTCCTCCTAGGGGATGGGATGAAGGAATTCCTGTCAAATAGGAATTTGTCGAATTTTGTGCAAGGACAAGAACCCCTATTCAGGACCGTTATAGGACAACCTTTAGAGAAAGTTTGCAATTGAGGATTGAGAATGCCAAGCTAAAGAAGCAGGTTCTCCACCTGAATAAATGATCATAAAGATACAAAAGAATTTCCAAGGAAGTAGTGAGGAGAAATGTCAAGAAGAATATTTTGGCAGCTACCCAAACTGTTGCTACTCCCATAGTATCGACAACTACTCAAACTGTCGATAATCCCAGAGTAACAGAAGCTACTCAAACTTAGTTTGTGTTGCATACAGTAACTACTCCGACCGATCCTATCTTGCACACCTCTATAGTACCAACAACCACTCAGACTGAGCCTATTTTGCACACTTCCACAGTAACAATATCTACTCAAGCTGAGCCAATGACATATACAACTGAAGATCAGGCAGTTTTGTTGAAAGGCGAGATACAGAAGTGGAAGAAAATTGTATCCCAATTTTGGATAGAATAAGGGCGAGAAACATAAGGAAAATATTACAGAGATGGAGGCACATATACAGAGGTTAAGAGATGAAAAACATGAGATGTATGATATCACCCAGTAGGTAGTAACGTGTCGCTACCCTTCTCTTAATTATGCATTGTTCCTTCACGAACAATATTTATTTTTCTGTCTGGAATGTATTTACTGGGAGATGGTTTATAATATTAAATACCCCATATATTTTCTTAGGAATTTGAGAATTCATGACATCCTCACACAACATCTCATGTGTGAACTGTACATGCACAACTACCCACTAAGGGATGACCAAAAATTCAATCCAGTTCCTTATGTGGGAGATGTCCAATTGAGGGCCTTCCTTTCCTACACCATTAACCAAGTGAAGTGGAAGAAATCACTTGATTCTTTCAAGGAAAATTAGGTACACAAACCCCTTTTGGTTAGAATGGAGAACTTTCAAGTTGCACAGATCATCAACAAACATAAATATTTCAGACGGATTCCCAATTGGCCACAGAATATGGAAACTAAACAACAATGGTGTGCTAATATTTGCATAAAACAGTTGACCCATTTCAAGGAAGAGGAACTTGAAAACTGTGACCAGAGACGTGCCTTATCACCACCTACTGTCAGGGAACGGGAAGCATTTGGGGCTCCCAATTTTCTCAGAGCCATGGAAATAATATCCAGGTATATAGCATGCATGAGGTTTTGTAGGGTTTGATGACTAGGTTTGAGATTTTCATTCTCTATCATCTGGATGCCACTTGATCAATATCAACTTGATTACAAGGTCCATGGATAATGGTGGAAGGATATAATATTGACTGGGGGATATAATTTTCCAGGGGCAGATATGGATGAGGCATATGACATAGTAGAACTTCATGCCCAACATCAAGGTTCCAACCCAGATCTGCGAAAGCGACGACCTACACGAGGATGTGCACGTGACTAAAGTTTGGGGAAGATGTTGGCCCATGAAATTGCTTGTTTTCTACCACCTTTTTATATCCTTATTTACCTCCATTTCTATATTCCTTGAGCTATTGTGTGTCACCACAAGGGTAAGAATGCACCTCTATTATGTCATTGTGTGTATTAGTTCAAAAACATTAGAGATTGGTTGGGGGTTTACTAAAGCAAATCATTAATATCTGAAATCTCGCAGGAATAGAGAAAATGTAGTCTGGCAAGATGATGCGGTCAAGGATGCAACATAGTCTGCGGGTTGAAGGTGCAAAAGAGGACATGTTCCGTGGTCCAACCTTAGGTTTTTTTAATCGGTTCAACCTTTGTCTATTTTTAGGAATATTTGTTACCCTAATATTGGGACGCTCTGTGCTCCACGAATTGTATAAAAGGATGACCAGAGATAGAGAAGGAGGATCCAGTCAGTCAGCTAGCTAAGAGTTGTCTTGTATCAAGACTGCAACCTATGTAATCTCATTTTATTTAATGAAAATCGAGTTTCTTATGAGTTTTTGAGTTTTCATGGTAGTTAGTTCACCACAGCCCTGATTGGGGAGTTGGGCCCGCTCTTCTGGTCAGGTGTTGTTGGACTATGATATAGTTTTGTTGTGGTTTTGTGTGTAATCTGTTAGATCTATGGGTTCTGCTTCATTTACAGTTCTCCTGTTTATTTGAATGTTACATTTATTTATGTTTCAACACTAGTAATCTAGTTTATGTTCTTTATTTTACTGCAATGATTGTTTACTTGCACGATCAATATTGAAAGAAGCATAGTCTGCACATACACTGCGCGGTAGCCTGTAACACATTCAAGCCCATGGGTTGACAAATTAAATGTATTAGGTGGTAAATATAAACGATATACCAGACCCAAACAGGTTGTACAAAGGTGTTAATATCACTCCTCTTGAAATATGATGCTAAGGTATTCACTGTTGAGGAAACTAGGGACTTGACCAAAATGACAATGGATGAATTACATGGGTCTCTCATAGCATATGAAATGAGAACACATACAGAAATTGACTAGCCAGATAAGGAAGCAGCCTTTAAAGTAATAAACAAGACAAAAGACATGAAACACAAGGCAAAACAAAGTTCATATTGTGAACTTGATGAAGAAATAGAAAATTTTATAAGAAGAATTTAAAAGGTATTTTTTAGATACAAAGGTAAGTCTCCTCTCAAATGCTTTAATTGTGGTAGAGTAGGACATATTGCTAAAATATGCCACTATGAAAAAATAATCTTCAAAAAGAAAAAGAGTTTCTACTCCAAGGATGATGGCACCTCTTCAGATGAGAGTGATGAAGAAGAAAAACATGAAAAATAAGTCCTCTTCATAACCCAAAAAACCCATAATGATGATCATAAGAATTATAAAGAAGAATATGCCACTTCTAAAGAAGAATTTGATGAAGAAACAAGATTTGATTCTTTTTGGGGATACGAAAACAACACAGAAAGCGAACAAGAAGATGGGATTCTTGGAAAATTGAAGAATATAGAAACAGAAAATAGCAAGCTCAAAAATACAAATACAAAGTTAAGAAGAGAACTGAGTACTTGTGAAGAAGAGAATCATAAGCTTGAAAATATTATTGATATCTTGAAGGAACAATTAGAAGATTATGAGAAATTGAAAGAAGAATTGGATCACACAAAAGGGGAACTAATATTGACAAAAGGGAAGTTGGAGAAGTTTGAAAGAATCGCTAAAAAGTTAGATGAAATCCTTAGCAGTCAAAGATCACCAAACGACAAGACAAGACTAGAATACAATGCCAATTTGAAGGAAGATAAAGGATGGAACCAACACTCTAGAAGAATTTGAAGAACAAGATAGAATACCATCTCTCATAGGGAATGAGAGCAATCAAAGATCAAGATTAAGAAGGAATGAAACACCAAGAAGGCCCTCTTCTAACAGGTATGAAAATAAATTTTTTTGGTCATTGTTATACTTGTGGAAATTTTGGAAACAAAGCAATCAATTGTAGAATCAATGAAAGGAACAATTATGCAAGAAACATGAATGGTGTAAATAGTATATATGGAAATTTTCATGGAGTTGTCAACATAAGTTATAATGCATTTTCCTCATTGATGGACCAAAATATTGTATTCTACAAATGTAATAATATTGGTCACAAAGAACTAGATTGTAGAGATCTGAAAGAATATGCTCCTATGCCTGATGTCCCTAAGCCAACCACAATATGGAGAAGGAAATAAATTCCAAACAATGAAGATTGTCAAATAGCATTGATCTCTGAATATTGTAAATAAGAATATGAATGGTACATAGACAGTGGATGTTCTTCACACATGACTGGGGATCAAAACAAATTCATGCTCTTGAATAGAAAGGGTGAAAATGTTTCTTTTTGAGATGAATCATCTACCAAAATACTTGGAAAAGGGTTAGTAAATATTGGAAGTGAAAATATAAAAGAAGACAATGTCCTATTGGTTGAATATATGAAGCATAATATCCTTAGTGTCAGCAAAATGTGTGATCAAGGATATACTCTCACATTTGACTCATCAATATGAAAAATCAGAGAAGAAGGTTTAGGAAGATTGGTTGCAACCGCAACACGAATAAAAATTAAAATATACATCCTAGACCAAGAGAAGAGAAATATTTTGAAGACACATGAAAGACCTTGAAGGAACAAAATGACCAGAAGAACGGAAAGAAAAATGAAGTCCTATTAAGTGTTATATGTTCAGGGGGAGCATCCCCAAAGAAGAGAGTTACCTTTTTCCATTGAACTCAAGGGGAGAAACCCCACCCTTTTCCATTGATTTCAAAGGGGGAGAGAAATTGGGATCATGATGACATGGGCAACATGAGTGTTGTCATCAATGACAAAAGGGGATATTGTTGGAAGATTGGTTATTGTCATTGATGTCAACCCTATCCATTGGATTTTGGACCCCACAGTTGATCGAAGTAGGTAGACATGAAGGAAATTACACATGAAGATAAAACACCCATGGATGGATATTATAATTTATGCCACTTCTGGTGGTATGTGGCACGTCATGTCGATCCTCACGGTTGAGGAGAAATGAATTTTTGAAGATGACAAAGTCAATTGAAGCATAAACTACATGTCGGCTCAAATGTTAAAATGCAATGACATAGAGGGTATAAATACATCTCATTATACATTCATTTTTTAATACACACAAGTTTATTAATGATTAAGGATATCTAAGTCGAATTTCTGAGGAAATTTGAGGTAAAGAAGATCGAATTTCAAGGGAGGATGAAGTATTTTGGTGATTTGTTCTAAGGCATGTTATTTACAGGCCATCTTACCATTTTATCTATAAATTTGTTTATAGAACGATTCATATGGTTAAATTCATAGTATATTGAGAAGACATATCAAGGTCCCTGCATTAAAAATTCTAGTTCTTGATTCTATATACTTTTGGAGATACACTCTATGGAAATTAGGGTTTTTAATAGTCCTGAAGCTATTCATAAACATGTGTTCCGGGTAAAATAGTCATAAAGTATTCATAGAGAATCCAAATGAAGTGGGACCAATTGAATTGGAAATAGAACGAGATTTAGTTTCTTGTGTCTGAAATGCAGAATCTGATTTTAAATATTGAGTGTGGGGCATGATGTACAAGTTATCTCTCTTGAATAAGACATAATTGAATAAGGCCTACCATTTATCTATAACTCATTTTCTGGGGGGATTCAAGGAGTGAAACTTGGAGGAGTTTCAGATAATACATTGAGAAATATCAGCTACAGGATCAAATTATTCCAAGAAGTGAAGAATTTCAGAAGTTGAATAAGTCTTAGGAAGCATTACTAGGTTCTATGTGATGGTTGGTTGATGGTGATAATTTAATGTAAATTTTTATTATCTCTCATATATTATTGGGTGGAAGGAAGGGGCAACATAGAGAGGTTAACCCTCTCTTTATCTTGGAGGCTTGTATCTTCCTTTAAGAGGTTTATCCCTCCCTTTATGTTTGGAATTTGTAGCTTCCCTTAAAAGTCATTACTTCCCGTGAACAATAACTATTGATTACTTCTCATATATTGTGCATGGCGTATTGTGGTGTATTGGTGTAACTCTTCTACTATGTCTCATTGTTCATTGGATATAATTGAATATCTAGTCTGGTTGAATTATAAGTTGATTTTTTTTTAAAATTGTACTTGATACTGATTCACCCCCCTCTCAGTATCAACACCATCAACACTCCCTCTTAGTAAGAAAGGTATTCTTCAACACTCCAAGTATGTCCCTAAAGAAAAAAATTCCCTTTAACAAAGGGTTTGGTCAGGATTTGTGTAGCCTGCTCATATGTGGAAATATATTGAAACTTTACTACTCCCTTCTAGATTTTGTCTCACATGAAGTGATACATGATCTAAGTATGCTTGGACCTATCATGGAATACTGGATTCTTAGAGAGTTTGATACAATTTTGATTATCATAGTATATCACGGTGGGTTCCAACTCCTAATTAAATAAACATGTAATCACTTTGTAAATCCAAATGAATTCAAAAATATCCATACTCAATACCATGTACTCTTCCTCTTCTGAACTGAGTGCAATGGGAGTATGATTCTTGTTGAACCATGTAATCATTGTTGATCCAAGACTAAAGCAACACTCTAAGGAATTTTTCCTCTCTACTACACTCCCTGCTCAATCTTAGTCTTAATATCCATGCAACCTCACTTTATCACCTCCAAGATACCTCAACCCATACTCCATTGTATCTCTCAAGTACATAAGAACATGTTTCACTACTACCCAATGAACCTACCTCGTCTCCTCCATGAACTGGCTCAAGTTGTTCAAACCAAAACATATATCTAGCCTGGTGTTGACCAAATACATCAAGGAACCTATCAATTTCCTTTATAAAATGGGATCCACCAACTACGATTCTAAAGTGATAACCTTCTTCAATTTGGTAACCATAGGTGTAGCCATCGATGTATAGTCCTACATCATGAATCTCCTCAAGATATTTATTGTGTACTTACCTTGACCAAGGAATATCTCTCTTGATATATTCCATACCTCTAACCCAAAGAAATAATGCATTAATCCAATATCCTTCATCTCAAAATTTGTAGCCAAATATTCTTTCCACCATTCTATAATATCCTCTACACCCGTGAGAACAAAATTATTTACATATAACACTAAGATGAGTGGATTAGTACCAACAAGTATATAATACAATTTAGGTTCTACCTCACTCTTTTTGAATCCCATGCGCTTCAAGTATCCATCATTCCTAGAATACCACACCTTGGGTGCCAACTTGAGTCCATACAAGGCTTTCGTAAGCCTTATCACATGAGACTCCCTCCTGTGTACCTCAAATCCTTGATTTTTCTATAAATATACTTCCTCCTCAATGATCCCATTGAGGAAAGTTGTCTTCATGTCCATCTAGTGAATCCTTCACCCTGTGACTAAGGCAATAGATATAACAACTCAAATGGAATCATATATGGTGACTGGAGAAAATGTATCCTTGTAGTCCACTCCTTCCCTCTAAGAGAACTCTCTCTCCAAAAACCTCACCTTGAACTTCTCGATGCTTCCATTTGAAACATGCTTGATCTTGACAAGCCACCTTAAACTCACCAATGATTTCCCCTCCAATATCTACACTATATTCCATACATCATTCTTCATTACATAAGTGTACTCTTCTACCATGGAATCATGCTAAACCTATTGATATGTCGCTTCTTAAAAATGAGAAGAATCAACATCAATGATGCTTCTAATAAGTTCCATATACTTGGGAAACTTCCTTGAAGGCCAACTCTTTGTGACTATTCTCCTAGGAGCCTCACAAGAACCCCTCATTGTCTGCAATAACCCCTTGGGTCTCTTGAAAAAATTGGAAAAGTATAACTCATCCTCCCCAACTGAGGTATAACTTCTTCAAATGGAAGCTCCTGATCATTGTTGATCCTTTGGAGCCTCCTTCTCATCCATTTCTAGTGGTGATAACTCCAGAGACTTTATAGATGCCAAGTTCTCGTCAAACTTAACATATCTACTCACATATATATTCCTTTGTGTTGATACGAAGATCATGTAAGCCTTTGAGGTCTCTTTGTAGCCCAAAAATATTTACTTCTTTCATGAAGGCTACAGTTCCATCCTCTTCTCCACGAGAACATGGATGTACATTGGACAACCAAAAATATTGAAATGTCCTATCTCTAGCTTCACTCCTGTGAACACTTCCTCAAGAGTCTTGTACCCCAATATATTATGAGGACTCATGTCCTACACATACATTGTCGTGTTACACACCTCTTCCCAAATAAGAATAGGTAAATCCTGGTCATACATCATAGTCTTAGCATAACCAACTATGGACATGTTCTTTCTCTCCATTAGCCCATTTTGATAAGGATTGTGGGAGACTGTCAACTCCCTCTTGATCCCTGCTACATTTCAGAAATTATTAAATTCATTGGAGGTGTACTCTCCCCCATTATCTAATCTCAAGACTTTGATCCGCTTGCATGTCTGATTCTCCACTTGAGCCTTGAAATCTCTAAAATGACTGAAGACCTCATCCTTGGTCTTCATAAAGAAGATCTAGGTTTTCCTGGAAAAATAATGAATGAATGTCACACAATATGATGCTCCTTGAATTGATGCTACTAATATCATCCCACATACATATAAATGAATAAGATCTAATATCCCATTGGACCTCCTTGGAAAATTACCCTTGGAATTCTTTCCAAGTGAACACCCTCTACACATGCCCTGCTCCTCAACAATGAAATTTGGGAGACCAATGAAAATCTCCCTCAAATTAGGCAATGCATTGTAATGAAGGTGTCCAATCCTCCTATTCCATATCTCAGACAAGTTTTCACTATAATGTACCAAGGCCTAAACAATATTTCCCTATAACTTGTATAAATTTCCCTCTCTAACCCCAATTCTTACTACTATGCCAAGGCTATCTCCCTCTAGACATATGAGTACTCTCCCTTTCTAAAATATAATGGACCTTTCTACATAACTGAGACTAAGAGAAAATTTATCTTTACTAGTCCTTATACATATAGCACATCTTGGACCTTGAACGAAGTACCTGACTTAAGTTGGAACAAGATAGTTCCATTACCCTTCACTGCATACTTGGAATCATCACCAATATCCTCATGGATCCATGAGTCCTTCTTCGTACGACTATTGAATATCTTTTATGCTTTTTTCATGTGATACAATGCACCACTATCCAAGTACCACACACTCCTTATGACTGTGCTAGTAGAAAAGAAAGAAACTAGTGAAACATTCTTCTCGAGCTTCGCAACAAACTCATCCAACTGAGTTTCTACAGATGATGATACTTATTGAAATTTTCCTCTTCCTTTCTTCATCTCAATACATTGAGATTCATAATGACCACTCTTATTTCATGCAAAGCACTTGATCTTACTTAAGTCCTTCTTCTTCCTCAACTACATGATGTTCCTCCTTCATTAGTACCCTTATTTCTAGGAACCTTTCCTTTGCCCTTGTCTTACTGAAAAAGGCCATATTCTCATCACTACCTCCCTACTTGCTAGCCTTGGGCTCCTTACGAATATATTCCTAGATACAATCGTCCCAAAGCCTCTACCAATCTGGAATATTCTCCTGAGTGAAAAATCCCTTGAAAAATGGTTCCCAAGACTTTGGAAGACCATTCAATGGCACATTTACAAGTTATATGTCAGCCACTTTGTCCCCAATAGTTCCAAGTTGATCACGTACCTCAATGATCCTCATGAAGTAGCTAGTGACATCTGCATTATTCTGAGTAAATTTCTCAAGATCATCTTCATGTTCAAGTTTTCTCTCTAGAATAAAATTACCAAGGCCTCAAACATTTCCTTGGTCATCTTATTCTCAGATAAGTGAGGGATCAAATGATCCTTCATCTCATCCAATATTACCCATTGGGATTTGATATGTCTCTTCTCATGATTTGCCATTGCTTGTGGATCTGACCATGCAAGAACTACTTTGTCAACAATATCCCAAAAGTCATGTTCCTTCAAAAACAAAGTATCCTTTTCTTTCCAAGATAGGAAGTTGGATGCTCCATCCAATCTGTCTTCATCTCCGAGGCTTGTTGTTTCCATAACTTATATCTAGTAATTTGTCACGGAAATAACAATCTACTATTAATGCCCCTATGCAAACTTGTATGTTCCCTTCTTGACATGTACAATTCATATGTAGATGACTTGTTGAACTGTAAAACACGTATATGCTCTCTTCTCTTTCGTTGTGTGCTTATGTATGCGTTATGTTGCACCACACAATGTCTATACCTACAAAAACAAGATCTATTTTTGTACAGTTGTTTCCTAGAACTTTATCCTCCTATTTTCTGACTGTTGGTTTATAGATATGCATAGATGTCCTTGCATCTCTGATACATTTGTTGCACACTAATGTCGATCCAAAATTTGTCTCTCTCTCAAAGTGACTTCTCTGATTCCATGTCAATTTTCTAATCCCAACATGTAGATAAATTGTTTACTAGCGATTTCCTTGTTGTAAAAAAAATTTGCAGTACACAAAAAAAATACACTAACTGGAATAATTAACAAAAATAATTAGTGGAATCAAAGAAACCAATTTAAAACTCACAAAGTTTCCTTCCCTTCAAATCAACTTATCATTAGAATAATATCAATTCTTATAAGGGATCCCTTATTGGGAAAATGGTCTACTAAGAAACACTGAAAAACTACAGATGACACATGGAAACCCTAGAAACTATGCCATTGTTGTACGTCCCTGTACATTCAACTTGTTGAGATCTATATGTGCCCTGGCTCATTGTATCACACATATGTACATGATTTTATACACTTTATCTCGCATATATATGCACTCTGAGCAACCTATGGAATACATACAACTCATCCATGTTACTATGACTCCAATCTGTCAGATCGTCTTGCAACGGCCCATGCTTTCTCTTCCCCTCTAACCTAAGTTGATCTCTAGATGAAATTCCTTCTTCACCTATTTGAAATCTCCCTGAACAAAATTCCTTCTTCTCTCTCTCTCTCTCTCTCTCTCTCTATGATATGATCATGTGAAGTGTGTCTCTCCACCCTATCCTTTCTTTTATAATGTTGATTTATGACCTAACCATAATCCCCAAAGTGATTAAGGATTGATATTATATCTTACCTCACTTGACATCAATGGATCATATTTAATTCATTAATAATTCCTTTAATTAAAGTAAATTACTAAGGTAGAAGGATTTGGACGAGTTCTAAATGTCTAGAAACTTAGACTTGTGTGGAAATATCGTCTCAATGCTACAACCATCAACACTATTGTTCTTGAAGATATCCAGGACCTTAGGGACTCTATATGAAAATATATGGCCTAATTTTGTTTCTTTTCTTGGAGTGAATTGCAACTTTGTGAAAAAATCGTAAGTAACTAAGATTTTTCACCTTTTATTTCATCAGTCAACTACCTTTTTAAGTCTTGAATGATTGATAACAATTTGTAAGGATGATGAACTACATAATGGTTTAGTCTGTTCAAGAGTGTCGATGATCAACTCTGCAAGCAATTTCAATTTTATCCTTTGTATGTAAATTCTTTCACATATCTACAAGTTATTTTATCTCCTAATGCATAAACATTTATAAAGAGAAATATAGAGAAATTGTGCAGGTAGACAAGGACATTGTGGATATGCTAATATTTTCTAAAGAAAAAGAAACATTGAGTCAACTTTGAGTGGTAAGCTAAGCTCAGTTTTTTGATAAGAGACATAAATATTTGATTGAATTACTTACAATTCCATAGCACCAATATGGTTTTTCGATATATAGGTGTATTTCCATTTGATTCAGTATGGCTCTGCTCACTAGTATGGTTTCTCCAGCCATAGGTATCTTTCCATTTGATCCAATATGGCTCTTCTCACCAGTATGGTTTCTCCAACTATAGGTGTCTTTCCATTTGATCTACTATGGCTCTGCTTCTTGAGTTGAGTTGAGTCATCACAAAATTTGATTTAGAAACTAAGGTCATGAGTATTATGGAGGCATTCTTGTGAAGGAGGTGCTATCAAGGAAATGGAGACGGATTTCGTAGAGTTGTCAAGACGATGGAGGCCATGGCTTCATAGTGATTTAAAGACTTAACATATTCATTTGAATGAAAAGTTGAGTCTCTGAGAACTCTACAGAGTTGTCAAGGTGGTGGAGGCCATGGCTGCATAGGTATTGTGATGATAGGCGCTTTCTACAACACAATATGTGGAATATGTGTAATTCCTTTTTTGCTCGATATGGAATCGACACATGGCATTTACAAATATATAATAATAATAATAAAATATTTCAATGCCGACCGTAAATATAATATTTCAATATCCACCTCAAGTAAAATAATTCTTGATTAAAACATTTGAATGGTGAGTTGAGTGTGAGGGAGATGTGCACATTTATTGTGTGTTCAACATGGAGTTGACATGTGGTGTGTGTGTGTGTGTGTGTGTGTGTGTGTGTAAAGAATCCACGTAGATCCATCTTAACTCGAGAGCTATAATGTTTCATATGTTAGTATTCTAAATTGCAAATAAACAAGATGTTAATAAATACTTAGTTGTGTATTCATCAATATATAGCCAAAGATAGCTAGGAGAGATCTAGATTAGATAACACTTTGAAATTGAAAACCAATAACATGGTAGAAAAATAATTTATTTTAATTTATTTTAATTTCAAAACATTATTATTGAGATTTAAATAATTTCGACATAAATTTTAAGTCAAACATGCAACTAATAGTAGGTCAATGACAAAACTCATTGTTGTAGTGACTGATAAGGAGATTCATTAACGCTTAACAAGTCTATTAGATTATTACCAAGAATTTTGCAATGTTGAGCATACACTTGGCAGATCTCTCTGCGAATCTAGATAGTCTGCCAATCAACCTCCATACGAGGAAAAGAGAAACACTTAACTATGTAGTTATTATTAGTATCCTTCCTGAGAATCCAAAAGTTTAGAAAAAACTGGATTAGTTTGGACATGGAAATCTTGGGCGATCAACATCTTATAATTGTTTTTGGAATTTGAAAAATTATGAATAATTGATACATATTTTATGATTGTCCCCGTACCATTAATAAATATGGTGTGCTATCATCATGGATTTGATCTTAGGAATTTCCCAGGGGGGCATTAATAGATAAAATATATATTATATATTTAATCTATTAATGACTTTCCCCCCCTCCCTCTCATCATGGTAGAATTTCTCTAATATTTTCCCCACCCCCACCCTCATATGAGGGTGGGGATGGGGGGGAATATTGGATAAATTTTATAATACACTTTATCTAATATTTCCCGCACCCCCACCCTCATATGCGGGTGGGGATGGGGGGACATATTGGATAAAGTCTATAATACACTTTCTCTAATATTTCCCCCACCCCCACCCTCATATATGAGGGTATATGAGGGTGGGTGTGGGGGAAATATTAGATAAAGTGTATTATAGACTTTCTCTAATATTTCCCCCCATCCCCACCCTCATATATGAGGGTGGGGGTATGGGAAATATTAGAGAAAGTCTATAATAAAATTTATCTAATATTTCACCCACCCCCACCCTCATATACACTTTCTCTAATATTTCCCCCACCCTCATGAAATATTAGAGAAATTATATTATGAGGGTAGGAGTGGGGGAGAATATTAGAGAAAGTCTATAATAGACTTTCTCTAATATTTCCCCCCACCCCCACC
>JZKD02S2443112.1:1014774-1033263 GCA_000966675.3 Picea glauca
TATTAGAGAAATTCTATAATAGACTTTATCTAATATTTCCCCCACCCCCACCCTCATATGAGGGGGGGGCGGTGGTGGGGGAAATATTAGACAAACTTTATTATATAATTTCTCTAATATTTACCCCCATATGAGGGTGGGGGAAATATTGGATAACGTCTATAATATAATTTCTCTAATATTTCCTCCCATATGAGGGTTGGGGTGGGGGTGGTTGAAATATTGGAGAAATTATATAATAGACTTTATCTAATATTTCCCCCCATATGAGTGTGGGGGTGGGGAAAATATTAGAGAAAGTCTATAATAGACTTTCTCTAATATTTCCCCCACCCCAACACTCATATGGGGGGGAATATTAAGAAAATCTATTATATACTTTCTCCAATATATCCCTCCATATGAGGGTGGGGTAAATATTAGATAAAGTCTATTATATACTTTCTCTAATATTCCCCCCACCCTCATATGAAGGAGGCTAGGGGTGGGTGGGAATATTAGAGAAAGTATATTATATGAGGGTGGGTGTGCGAGAAATATTATATAAAGTATATTCATATATGAGGGTGGGGGTGCGTGAAATATTAGAGAAATTATATTATAGACTTTCTATAATATTCCCCCCCCCGTGTGAGGGTGGGAGTGGGGGGGAATATTAAAGAAAGTCCATAATATAATTTCTCTAATATTTCCCCCATCCCAACCCTCATATATGAATAAACTTTCTCTAATATTTCCCCCATCCCCACCCTCATATAATATACTTTCTCTAATATTTCCCGCACCCCCACCCTCATATAATATACTTTCTCTAATATTTCCCGCACCCTCACCCTCATATAGACTTTAGGGAAATATATTAGGGAAAGATTAGAGAAAGTCTATTATATACTAACATTAGAGAAAGTCTATTATATACTTTCTTTAATATTAGAGACTTTCTCTAATTTAAACTTTCACTAATATTAGAGACTTTCTCTATTATAGAATTTCTCTAATATTAGAGACTTTCTCTAATACATACTTTCTCTAATATTTCCCCCCACCCCATATGAGGGTGGGGATGGGGTAAAATATTAGATAAAGTCTATAATACACTTTCTCTAATATTTCCCCCATGCCCACTCGCCCTCATAATAGACTTTATCTAATATTTCATGAGGGTGAGGGTGGGGGAAATATTAGAAAAAACGTATATGAGGGTGGGGGTGGGAGAATATTAGAGAAAGTATATTATAGAATTTATCTAATACTTTCCCCCACCCCCACCCTCATATGGGGGGAATATAGAGAAAGTATATAATAGACTTTCTATAATATTTCCATCCCCCCACCCTCATATATGAGGGTGGGAGTGGGGGGAAATGTTAGAGAAAGTCTATATCATATATGAGGGTGAGGTTGGGGATGGGGGGGAATATAAGAAATCCTATTATATACTTTCTCTAATATATATGAGGTTGGGGGTGGGGGGGAATATAAGAAATCCTATTATATACTTTCTCTAATATATATGAGGGTGGTGGTGGGGGGAAATATTATAGAAATTATATAATAGACTTTCTCTAATATTTCCCCGCACCCCCATCCTCAACAATTTCACACTCCACATTGTTCATGGGAATTCATCTAAGTTGTTGGAAAATTTGGACAACATGATTTTTCCTATATATAAATATTAGAAAAAAAATTCTACCTACCAGATGCAATCACGATTTTGAAATCAAAATTTGAAAATGGACTTTCGATGCTCAAATTTGGGAGTGTAAAATATTTTTTCTTCTTGGAAAGTCGGTTAAGTACAATGCACATCGGACTTACTGGCATTAATTTAGAAGGATTGTAGAAATATTGTGACCTCATCCCCCATTAATTTTACCAAACAAACAAACCCATCCATGCGACTTCGGTCCACAAAAAATGTATAGTTAAAATTGACGAGTAAAAAAAATTACAATTGAGACAATGAAATTCTTCTCACTAAAGCTCAACTCGAATTATTTTCAAAATAAGTCTTTAGAATTTTTTAAATAACTACTTCAAGTTTTACCTCAATTTATCTACAAGTGTGCCACCCAGGCCTACGTCAACTCCCTGATTCTCCTCCATTTCTCGCTTAATAAATTTCAAACCCCAAAAAGATAAAAAACACTGATAAACCTCATCCACATTCTCAAATCAAATCAAATTAAATCCCTATGAAAGTGTATAGAGATAAAGATATATAATACACATATACCAAGAACGTTTTGGGTACAAGTCCCCTGAATGATGGTCGCAGTCTATGTAACATCCCTCTCTTGCATGCACATGATTTGACTTATTCTTTGAGGACACTTGTGTGCAAGTGATCCAGTTTTGTATATGGTTTTTTGTTTTGCATACGGATTTAGATGATGATGTTGTTGGTTTATGATGCTATGTTATTTGATATCTATGTATAGACATGTGTTATTGATGGTATTCTCCTAAGTGTGCAGGACACTCAATAGATTGAGGATGTCGATGGCATCAAGGGACCTCTTTGGACTCTGGATCGAGTCGGGGAGTGGACTGTATATGGTTGGGTATTTATATTTATGCATATGTGACATATGATCGGGTATATTATGATATTGTTTATGGATAGTTGACAATGTTTCGTTGATGGATAAAGTCTAACAATTTCTTTCTAATCAAACTCGCATGAGGACTAAAGGGGCCATGCACAACAACCAGATATTAAGGGAGCGGTGTGGCAACAACCCTCCCACAGCCTATTAGCACTCCCACTATGACTTGAATTGTAGGTTAAAGATTACCTAGTTGAGAGATCCACAATCTCATGGGGGAAGATTGAGACAGTCTCTCATGAAGATTCTAAGGGGTGTGTGATCCGAAAATATCTTTTGTACGACAATGGTTGAGTTATCATGCATGTGTTTATTAGCCATTTAGGAAGCTGAATGAAAAAGGAATAATTATAGAAGAAACATCATAGCCATATGCACATATACAGATCTGAAATAAAGCATAAACAGTAGAAAACCATAACACCAATGTGATAACAGAGTTCAACAATCTCGCCTACGTCTCCAGGCCTTTGTCTCAGTGGGTGAGGATTTCTTGTTTCTGTTCAAAGATTTAAAATTACATCACAGTAGTGCCAAAAGGTTACAAAATTGATCTGGTCTTGTTCTACCAGATCTATAGAAACCAACAAAAGAAACGACATTGAAATCAGATGACAGGAGATCCCAGAAATGGCCCATAAAGGTGCTCTCCTCAACAACTTCCTTGCATTAAAAATGGATTTGGCTTGGAAAATCTTCATCATAAACCTACTATGAATGTCCCCTCCTAGCTTCAAGAAGCCCTATTTTATATAGATCTGAAGTTGGTAACCATCGCCCAACTTCCCCCCAAGATCTAGCCTCAAAAAGGGACCAATATCTCCCAATAATGACCAAAATCTCCAAAAACAGTTGAATAAACCCATAAAAATCTTAACATATGGTATAAAAACCACTTTTTGCAATATATTAGAGCACACCCCCTGTAACTTGGTGGCCCCTCATCGTGTGGGAGTCCGCCATGTGGCCTAGCGCTGGTGCTTAGTGTGTTGGCCTCCCTCCATTACAGAATCCTGGTCGCATGCATAGGCCATGTGTCCAGGCCTCACTCTCCACGCACTCCATGTATACGGGTATAGTACTGTTCCATTAGACCTTGGTCGGTGGGTTAGCCTGGCCTATCAGGGCTAACCCTAACCCTTCGCGCCATAGGTTATAATCCCGAGTCACAAGGGTTATAGGTTTCGATAATCGTGGGCTACCTTCCACACACTGTGCGTGAAACATCAACTGTGGTCACATTGGAATGGTCGTGTGGAGTGGCTTACACCGAGGGTTGGGGCTAGGCCCCAGCCCTGACTCCACCCAACAGTCCTGAAACTCAAACTTAAATATAAAAACGCACCCATAGCTATCAAGTGACACCTATAGGCGAGCTGGTAGCCTGGCCTACACAAATATTTGGTTCCCATGAGGTCCACGGTTTGAACCCCCATAAAATCTAAATTTTTTCATAAACTTGAACCAATAAATGGGTGCCACGTGGCAGCCCATGTATGGGCCACATGGCACCTCTCCATTCATCGATTCTGATGCGAAGTGTCAAACGCCGACTAGTCCATCTCTGCCACATCATCTGCCTTGTCATCATTGTCTTCCACGTCTCGCACATACGCTATACAAGTGTGCCATGTGTCACCCTTGCAGTGGTGACATGTGTCACTCCCGTATTGGTCCACTTGTACCTTCCCAACACATCATTCGTCCGTACGCCAAGTGATCCTGCCATGTGTCACCTTCGGATTCTTCCACATCAGTGCCAAATTTTCCTGCCACATTAATTGTATGGTCGTACAACCTCTACGGTCAGCTGCCACGTGGAACTGTATGGACTGTACAGTTATCAAAGTTTTGTTTGTTTGGAAAATTTAACAGATCGCCATATCAAGAGCATATGACGTCCATTTGAGATCATTTAAAGTTTCTTTGGGTTCGTATCGACGAGGTCTACACACAGGTCTGTTTTGAACCCATTCCGAGAACTTTGATTTTTAGGGCTTTTTGAGCCCCATCAAGCTCCTAGATCCAATTCTGGATCAGTGCGCAATAAGGCAGGGTCCTTGTTCCTTAGATGCCCTTAGTCTCTCACAAGGTCGTATGATGGAGTATTGAATCCAAGGGTTGGACAACTACCAAAATCAGTCAAAGGTGAGTGGCACCCTTGGAGCACGTAGTGCGTCTTGAAGTGCATGTCGCATAAATGAAACATGAATAAAGGCGAGTGGCACCCTTGGAGCAAAGAGTGCATCTTGAAGGGCACATCATTATTTTAGTAAAGGTGGGTCAATGAACCTAGGTTCCTAAAAAACAATAATTTTTTTGACATGGTCGACCTTAAAATAATTATTAAATGAGAAATTTTTGTTAATTATAAAATCCCCTTAAAAATTCTAAGCCTAGTTAAAAAATAAGCCTAAGTCTAAATAGGTTAAGAAAAAAAAAAAAAAAAAAAAAACTAAATAATAAATTAATAAAAGGGGATGAAGAAAAATCAAGTTAAGAATTAAAAAGGAGAAATATTTCTAAAAGATTTAATTATTGATTATGTGCAAAAAAATGCTAAATTGGAACTAAGAAAATAAAGGAACTGAATGTAAAAAGGAATGTGGAAGTATAGAAAGGAATCTAGTCTAGTCTAACTATAGAAATTTCCTAAGTGAAACGCGACTAAGTTTTAGAAAGGCATTAGTCATTAAAAAGGAAATAGAGGGAATAAAGGGACAACAAGGAGTGTTTTAAGGATAACTTTTAGGATGGGTGAGGGAATTTTATTTTTAATTAAATTAAATAAGTGAAATTCTAGTGAAATTAAGGGATCAAGTGACAAGTGTACGCAGGAGAGTATTTCATAATTAATTTTTAATCAAATGAAATAAAAGTGAAAATGAAAAGTGGTCACTAAGAAAATATCTTTAAAAGTAATGGCTAAGAAGAGGAATGGATCATGACAGATATGTGTAAAGTTATGCTGCTGGAAAGTCTTTGACTATTTTTTCTTGTGGGAGTTGGGATACCCAGCTCGAAAAAGAGAGTGGTATCTCAACCTTGCGAGGCGAGTTGGGAGCTAGATGATTTTGGTTGTGGTTGTGTGTGGCCCCTTTGCGGCTCGAGGTGCTAAGGGCAAAGAAGAGTACCCCTACAGTTGGTTGGGAGGTATCGGTGAGGTCTCAACGGTTAGAAAGAGGGAGACAGGAGGGAGCAGAAGCACAAAATATCAACTTCGGATTCTTCTCATTCGATTACGATAATCCTAAACTAATTTTGAACTCATCAAGTTTAAAATTAAATTTATTTTAATTCTATTGTATAAGCATTGCTGGGGTAATTTTGTTGAAGGTTTTAGTTTGTATTGAGATTTAAAATTAATTATGTAGTTGCGGTGATCTCATCATTGTATTCGTTTCTCCATGAGTAAATCTCCCAGCCCTATGTTTTCTCCTTGCTTATTTGATTTTTTTTTCTCCCTGGCGAAACCCAAGCTTTAAAACTTAACTGGATTGGGTTGTGTTGTATCATCAAATTTATGTAAGTAAGGAAAATATTTTGGTCAGTGTTGCAATTCTTTTTACAATGGTTTAGTCCCCATACAACTCAACAATTTTGACCTTCTGTATAAAGCGAACTTTCACTTCCTTGGCTCAGCAATTTTCCCTTTTTCATACAATAATTTTTCCTTGGAAAATTTTCTGGAATTATCTCTGCTTCTGGAAAAACGATTTTTCCTAGCATGTAATTTCTTCAATATTCACTGCATCTAGCAGACCAAAACCACCCAATTTTAGAGCTTACTCTTGGCAATTCATTTCTTGATTTACCTCAGTGTGTGGCAGTTTAATTTTCACCCATTTTTCAAAATAAACTATGGGTCCTTCAATAAGTTAGTTAGAGTTAAAGCGTGGGATGCACTTTCACTTTTACCAAGTCCCAAGGCAGTGTGGGAGAAAGAACCTTCTCACTTCCCACCTGAACTCGTTATCCTTCCCACCCCTACACTTCGCTAAGCAGGAACTTGACTTCTTTATGGATTCCAATGGCTTCAAAGGCCATTTTTGATGCTTCTCTGGTAACTCCAGAAAGCAACCTGCTCGCACTCGCATTTTGGTTATCTTATGGGCCTGAGATTTCGTGGGTTCATCATGGTCAAGTAGTTTATATAGCGCATCGATTTAGGACTTGGAGAATGTAAGAAAGAAGGGGATTACCTCTTGGTATTCTCTGCAAGTATGATGTTAAATCCTATTATCTCCTCACTTAGATGGTTTTTGACCATAATAGTAAACCCTCTACTCTGCCATTGTTGGGCCTCCACCTCTTGCAAAAAAATTGTACCTCTCTGCAGCTGACCCGACCCTTCCCATTCTGACATCGTGTCTTGATCATGCGTAGTCATGAAATCTCCCTCTACACCCCTTGGACAATCGATGATTTATTTTCTTTCTTTTTAATGATGGGTATATACAAAGGTAGTTAATTAAAAGGGTGGCTTTGCAAAAGCTTCATTGATTACTGAACTTAGCAAATGCTATTGACTGAGAAATTTCACTCTATGATTTTATCTTACACTATTGGTGTTTCTCTTATGTCCGGAGTTTCCCTCCACTTTTTCTCATGGATTTTAACCACGACACCTGACTATGTGAACTTTGAATAACCTCCTAGAATCTTCCTTCCTCACTATTTATATTCAATGTCCACCTTAGAAATTTACTTCATATCTTCTTCTCACCCACTTAAAACTTTTGAAGTTAGGAATTTCTTATGGAAACAAGACATGCTTGTATGCCTTCAAATTTATGTTGAGTTGGGTTGGATTACATTGAGTGTTGTTAGAGAGAGGGGTCGTCAATTAATTTGATGTTTAATAGTTGATTTGATTAGATCCCTTGCACCATGATTTTAAACTGAGAATTCTCTTGTGCCATTAAAATAATGTAATGTATGGTGTGGTGGTAGAATTATTTGCGTCGTGATATGTATGGATGGTCACATGCGTAGTCACTTCTTGCGCCACTAAAATGTTAATGAACACTTGTTTGAGTGAATGAAATCCCTTGCACTTTGGATTATGTTGAAGATTGTGTATCGATATTGCCTTGCACTTGGGACTAATGACGATGCATGAACGATTACGCTTTTAGATTAATCGTGCACACAAAATAATGTTAATGTATAGATAATTGAGTTGTTATATTCCCTTTTTCCACAAAATAAATAGATTCTCTTGCGCCATTGAAGAAATCTTGATGTGTGTTTTTTCCAGGTTTTTAGAATAATTGTGCGTATGGTAATGAGGTTGCTTTATGTTTAATTCAATATTTGGATCATGCGTGCACCTTGTGATAATGTTGATTCATGGTTGACTTCAGTAATTGATTAATTTTTCACCTTGGAGTAAAGAAGATGTTTCCCTTGGCACTTTGAAAAAAATAAAGACGATTTCATTGTGCCTTACCTTATGTCATTATATGATGGATTTAGTAATTAAAATTATATTGCGCCTTGGAATTTATGTGATGTGTGATATGTTATTAGAACTTTTTATGTATTGAAATTTAACATGGATGTTTGTTCAGTTGTGAATTTTATTAATCTTGTGCCTTGAATTTAATGTTGGTACTTGGTGAGTTATGCAATTGATTACTCTTGCACCATAATTAATTAATGTTTAGGATCGATGGATTGATCTATTTTGATGTTAGACTTCTTTGTTAGTGGGATGTAGACACCTCCTTGTTCCTTAGAACAATTGCCAGCCCTAAGACCTTAAATGGTTAAAATCAATTGGAACCTGGGCTTGAGCGTTACTTATGTGTCCTAGAGGTGCTAACCTTGCAACGTAGGTTGGGTGGGAAGTCATTTATATTTAGTAACTAATTGAATGATTGTTGTAAATTGCTTCAAGCTATTATGATGTGCTCATATACTATGCTATTTTTGTTATGTATTGTTATCCTTCGTTGACACGTTGAATGTGTTGTTAGTGATTTCCATGATGAGTAATCGGTACTGCTTAACTTATGATGTTGTTGAATAGGCGTTTCCTTGATCTTGTTTTGATGTATTTTCCTAATGAAAAAAAAATTACCTTGTATTCTTCGACTTTTCTTTAGGTGTAACAAAAGGTTTTTACATATGGTATCAGAGAGAGGTTCAACCTTGTGACTGTGGATCACCACGCCTTCCACTGTATTAAACCCCTGATTAATAATTTAGCGCTAATTAAAATTTTAACTTGTATGTACCGGTAATCCTGGTTAGAGGACACCGTGGAGGTAGACAATGGCTGCTAGGGGAAGAGAAGCGATGCCTCCAGTGGTGTCCATGCTAGAGGGGTCTAAACCCCAAGGAGAAGAATAAATATTTGGACATGAGATGATTTCTGAGAGGGATGTGGTTGGTTTGACGAGGTCATTCCAGAGGATGTCAGAGGCCTTGTTTAACCGACTAGATAGAGATGAGGCTAGGGCAATTGTACCCATTGAGGTTTCACAGCGCACTCCAACTGGCACTGGTAGCGTTCACAGGGAAATCGAGAAGGTCAAGTTTCTCGATTTCTTGGAACGCAGTCGCCGAGGCATGGTTGAAGAACATGGTGATGTGCTTCATGTCTCATGATTTCACCTCCAAAATGAAGGTCAGTGTAGAGGTATTTCAATTGAAGGGGGGAGCACTCTTCTGTGGTGGAAGACGCTCCTACCTCAACTAAACATGGTCATCAGAGACATGTCCTGGGAAATATTCGAGGAATGGTTCCAGGAGAGGTATTTGTAAGAAGAATTAATTGAGCGCCAACTCAATGATTTCAAAACCTTGCGATAGGGTGGCCATACCGGGCCGAAGTATGAGGCCATATTTAGGGAGCTACTTCGACATGCCCCGCATATGAAAATGGAGAAGTTGAAGATCAAAAAGTTGTGTTCGACCTTCACTCTAAACTTCATGCGAAGGTGATGATTACAATGCCTCGGGCATCACATGATGCAGTACAGGAAGCCCTCATAGCTGAGGAAGAGATGATGGCGGGACTCCTGCCAATCCGATAAGAAGACGACGTCTGCATCACAACATCATTTCCCACAGTTGCAACAGTTAGGCCAGTTCAGAAAAATAGACTAGGAGCTCAGGCTGGTAAAAAAGTAGCTTCTACTTCAGGGACCAGGAGTATTGGACCAAATACTATATGATGAACATGTGGAGAGCCACATTACCAGTGCGACTATCCGGTTGAGAGGGCCAGAGTGGTTGGATCAACAGGACCCACTACAATAGATATTTGGGAAAGGCCCATAGGATTCACGCAACAGTGAATAACTGTTAGGCCGAGCACCAGTCCACTATGATCGAGACTTCAGGCACAATCACTGAACAAACTTTTGGTTTTGGATAGAACTAGGTACTACAAAAAATCATGCGCAAGGATGCAAGTTATATTCATTCTTAGCGTTGAACGTCAAGGGTGTGACACAAGGATTAAAATGCCTTCTGGTAGTTCAAGAGTTTGTGAATGTGTTCCCAGAAGAATTACCAGGTTTTTTGCCTAAAGGCAAGAAGGAATTTGCCATCAAATTAAAATCTGGAATTGAACCGATAGCATCAACACCTTATCTGATGTTTCCCACTGAGTTACAGGATTTGAAAATGCAATTGAAGGAGTTGTTGGACCTAGGAATTATACTTCTAGTTTGTCAACTTCGGTTTCACCCATTATTTTCATATGGATGAAGGATGGTTCATGGAGACTCGACATCGACTACCATCAATTGAACAATGCAACGATCAAGAACCAATATCTATTGGAAAGAATAAACAATTTACTTGATCAAATGAAGGGCACGACGGTGTATTCAAATATTGACTGGAGATCAAGTTATCGCCAATTACAAATTAAAGAGAAATATATTCCTAAGACTGATTTCAAGACGAGGTTCAGACACTACGATTTTACCTTTTTGTATTGAGGATGGACAAACGCCCCAGGGTTATTCATTATGTTGATGAAAGGGGTGTTCTGTGAATGCTTGGAAAATTTTGTTCAATCACTCATTGGCGACATATTGATATATTCTCAGATGATGGAAGAACATGATGAACATTTGCACTTGTTACTACAGTGTTTACGAGAGAACAAATTACGGGAAACTCTCGAAATGCTCTTTTATCAATCAAGTATTCATCATTTGGGGCATGTTATCTCAAACAAAGACATCGTTGTGGATCCAGTGAAGGTAGAGGCTATTATGGAATGGCCTAACCTGACAAACATACCAGATGTACGTAGCTTCATGGGTTTAGCAAGATATTATTGACGGTCCGTCGAAGGTTTTTCGAAGATAGAAATTCAGTTACAGAATTGCAGAAGGAAAACAAGAAGTTGGTATGGACCAAGAAATGCACGCAAGCCTTTCGAAGCCTCATGGAGTTGTTTACGTCAGCACCAATACTAAAATTCCCTGACATGGACGAGTATTTCTTAGTATGCACAGACGCATCCAAGGAAGGCTTAGGCAGAGTATTGATGCAAGACGGTCGAGTGATCGCTTACATCTCAAAAACAGTAAGAAGGCATGAGGAGAGATATGCAACGCGTGTTTGGGAGTTATTGGCCATTATGTACACCTGGAAGGTTTGGAGACACTATCTAAATGGATGGAAATTCGAACAAAAAGGGAAAAAAATCACCGAGGAATGGAGCAGTTGTTATGCAAATGACTTGAGCGTGTGGAAAAAGTGTTGGTCTGTATTATTTAGACAATATGATTGAGATTAAGTACCTTAATTGATCGGTGAAAAGAGTGGAAGATGTGTTGATTCAAAGACCTCGCATGTTTTCAATGATACCTCTTTAGACAAATCTTTGAGAAAATATTCTATGACAGCGCGATGATGATTGGTATAAGGAGGTTAAGATAAAATGTCAGACAAGACACCATGTTGGTACCAAAACTTAAAGGCTATACTTTGGACAATGATGGATTGATGAGGTATAATAATTGGATTTATGTACCGCCTAATGATGATTTATCGAAGTTAGATATTAAGTGAAGATCATAGAAAGGTGTACCTAGATCGTCCAGGAGTCATAAAGATGAGGGCATAACTTATTCTTCTGGAAGGGATTAAGGCAAACATCGTTATCTACATGGTGAGGTGTCTAGGATGTCAACGAGTGAATACTAAACATGGAAATCTGGTTGGATTACTACAACCACACGTCATTCCAGAGTCAAAATAGGAGGCCATTTCTATGGACTTTATTGTTGTATTGTCGTTGATGGAAAGGAAGCACGACTTGATTTTTGCGGTAATTGACACTCTGACGAAGAGTGCACATTTTATTCCTTTGTGTATGACGTATGAGGAACCATGCATAGCTAGAATTTTGTCAGCAAGATTGGGATACTTCCTGGCATGCCCAAAAAAAATTGTATCTGATAGAGGATCTATGTTACATGGCGATTTTTGGACTACTTTATAAGAGGCATTGGGAACCCAACTTAAATCTAGTACAGTGTATAACCCTGACACTAACGGGAAGATGGAAATTACAGGCCAAATTTTGGGAAGATATGTGGCATATGTGTGTAATGTACCAACTGAAACATTGGGGAGAGTTCTTTCCACTGGTGAAGTTGGCATATGGCATCAGCTATCAAGGTACCGTTAAGATTGCATCGTTGAGTTTCTCTATGGGCGACCGTGTCAGACGCCATTGAGATGGATTCGACTTGAGGATAGGTCCTGGTGGGACCAGATATGATCCACAAAATGGCAGAACAATTGCAAATGATAATACAAAGGATTAAGAAGCACAATATCGGCATAAGAGTTATGCAAGGTGCATAACGTTGACCATAATTGTGAAGTTGGCCTATCAACTAACCATGCATAATTCCTTAAGGCATTGCATGATGTTTATCTTGTATATATTTGTGACATTATGTCAGTGATCCTATGCATGTGATTGACATGAGATCCTTGCAAGTGTCAGACGAGGGTGCTCTCATGGCATAGCCAATCCACTTTTTGGACCCTCGCATTCAAAAGCTACAACTTCAAACAGTCGATCAGGTCAAGGTCCAGTGGGACAATTATAGTCCACACTCGGCTACCTGGGAGGATGCATATGATATGCTTCAATAGTTTCCATTTTTGTTTGATAGTTAGATATTTAGATCTTGTCAGATACTTTATTTACTGCACATATACAGTGAAACTTCGAGACGAAGTTTAAACCAAGAGGGGGTGTATGTAACATCCCACTCTTGTGTGCACATGATTTGACTTATTCTTTGAGGACACTTGCATGCACGTGATGTGGTTTTTTATATGGTTGTCTGTTTCGCTTATGGATTTAGATGATGATGTTTTTGGATTATTTTGTTATGTTATTTGATATCTATGTATAGAAAAGTATTATTGACGGGTTTCTCCTAAGTGTGTAGGACACTTGACATATTGAGGATGACGATGGCATCAAGGGACCTCCTTGGAATCTGGATCAAGTCGGGGAGTGGACTGTATATGGTTGGGTATTTCTATTTATGCACATGTGACATATGATCATGTATATTATGATGTTGTTTATGGATCGTTGAAAGTGTTTTGTTGATGGTTGCAGGATAACGATTGCTTACTAATAAGACTCACATAAGGAGTAAAGGGGCCATGCACAACAACTAGATATTAAGGGAGAGGTGTGGTAGCATCCCTGCCACAACCTACTAGCACTCTCGTCGTGGCTCAAAATGTAGTTTAATGATTACTTAATTCAAGAGATCCACAATGTTGTAAGGGAGGATCGAGATAGTCGCTCACGAAGATTCTAAGGGGTGTGAAATAAGGTAGGGTCCTTATTCCTTAGAGGCCCTTAGTCTCTCACAAGGTTTCCTGATGGAGTATTGACACCAAGGGTTGGATAACTACAAGAATCAGTCAAAGGCGAGAAGCACCCTTGGAGCACGTAGTGCGTCTTGAAGGGCACATCGCATAAATGAAAGATGAATAAAGGCGAGTGACACCCTTGGAGTACGGATTGCGTCTTGAAAGGAACGTCACGATTTTAATAAAGGTGAGTCAATGAACCTAGGTGCCTAGAAAAAAATAATTGTTTTGACATGGTCAGCCTTAAAATAATTATTAAATGAGAAATTTTTATTAATTATAAAATCCCCTTAAAAATTATAAGCCGGTTAAAAACCGATCCTAATTCTAAATAGGGTAAGAAGACAATAATAATAATAATAATAAATTAATAAAAGGGGGATGAAGAAAAATCAAGTTAAGAATTAAAAAGGAGAAATATTTCTAAAATATTTAATTACTGATTATGTGCAAGAAATGCTAAATTGGAACTAAGACAAGAAAGGAAATGAATGTAAAAATGAATGTGGAAGCATAAAAAGGAATATAGTCTAGTCTAACTAAAGAACTTTCCTAAATGAAACACAACTAAGTTTTAGAAAGGTGTCAATCATTAAAAAGAAAATACAGGGAATAATGGGACAACAAGGAGAGTTTTTAGGAGCACTTTTATGATGGGTGAGGGAATTTGATTTTTAATTAAATTAAATAAGTGAAATTCTAGTGAAACTAAGGGATCGTGTGACAAGTGTATGGGGGAGAGTATTTCCTAATTGATTTTTAATAAAACGAATTAAACGTACAAATGATAAGTGGTCACTAATAAAAAATCTATAAAAGTAATGGCTGAGAAGAGGAATGGATCATGAGGGGTATGCATAAAGTTATCCTTCCGAAAATTCTTTGACTGATTTTTCTTGTGGGAGTTGGGATACCCATTTTTAAAAAGAGAGCTAGAGTATTCTGGTTGTGGTTGTGCGTGGCCCCTTTGCGGCTCAGCGGGCTAAGGGGAAAGAAGAGTACCCCTAGCTTTGGCTGGGAGGTAATGGTGAGGCCTCAACGGTTAGAAAGCGGGAGAAAAGAGAGGGCTCAAGCATGGAATATCAACTTCATATTATTCTCCTTCGGTTATGGTAATCCTAAACTGAGTTTGAACTCATCAAGTTTCAAATTAAATTTAGTTTAATTCTATTGTATAAGCAATGTTGGGGTAATTTTGTTGAAGGTTTTAGTTTTTATTGAGATTTAAAATTAATTATGTAGTTGTGGTGATCTCGTCATTGTATTTGTTTCTCCATGAGTAAATCTCCTAGCGCTATGTTTTCGCTTTGCTTATTTGATTTTGTTTTTATCTCTGGTGAAACACAAGCTCTGAACTTAAATGGATTGGGTTGCATTGTATCATCAAATTCATGTAAGTAAGTAAAATATTTTGGTCATTGTTGCAATTATTTTTAAAGTGGTTTAGTCCTCATACAACTCATCAATTCTGACCTTTTGTATATAATGAACTTTCACTTTCTTGGCTCAATGATTTCCCCTTTTCACACAACGATATTTCCCTTGAATTTTTTTCTGGAATTATCTTTGCTTCTGGAAAAATGATTTCGCCCAGCATGTAATTGCTTCAATACTCTCCTCATCTAGCAGACCGAAACCGCCCAATTTTAGAGCTTACTCTTGACGATTCGTTTCCCGATTTACCTCGGTGTGTAGCAGTTTAATTTTCGCCCAGTTTTCAAACTAAATTATGGGTCCTTCAAGAAGTTAGTCAGAGTTAAAGCGTGGAACGCATTCTCACTTTTTCCAGGTCCCAAGGTGGTGTGGGAGAAATCACCTTCTCACTGCCCACCTAAACTCATTATCCTTCCTGCCCCTACGCTTCGCTAAGAAGGAACTTGACTTATTTATGGCTTCCAACGGCTTCAAAGGCCATTTGCGATGCTTCTTTGGTCACTCCAGACAACAACCTCCTTGCACTTTCATTTTGGTTATCTTATGGGCTTGAGCTTTTGTGGGTTCATCATGGTCAAGTATTTTATATAGCGCGTCGATTTAGGACCTAGATAATGTAAGAGGGAAGGGGTTTACCTCTTGGTATTCTCTGCAAGTATGATGTTAAATCCTATCATCTCCTCACTCAGCCGGCTATTGATCATAATAGTAAACCCTCTACTCTACCATTGTTGGGCCTCCACCTCTTGCAAACAAATCATACCTCTATGTAGCTAACCCGACCCTTCCCATTTCTAACATCGTGTCTTGATCACACGTAAACCATGAAATCGCCCTCTGCGCCGCTTGGACAATCGATGCTTCCTTTTCTTTCTTTTGAATGATGGGCATATACAAAGGCAGCTAATTAAAAGGGTTGCTTTGCAAAAGATTTGTCAATTACAGAACTTAGAAAATGTTAATGACTGAGAAATTTCACTCTCTGCTTTTATCTTACACTATCGACGTTTCTCTTATGGTTGGAGTTGCCCTCCACTTTTTCTCACAGATTTTAACCACAGGACCCGACTATGTGAACTTTGAGTAACCTCCCAAAATCCTCTTCCTCAATCTTCCACTCGAATAATGGTCTGCGTAAAGGTTAAACTTCGACGAATAATTTTTTTTTGCCAGCATCTTGTGATCACCATAGAAGAAATTCCTAGGGTTTCATTTTACGGTTGACAATTTGCACTCAAGATGACCCTTGATGGTTGTTTAAATCAATAATTTTTAAACAACAACAAACCCTTGGTTGTTATCTTAGTGTATTCCTTAATGAACATGCTTCCACCCAAGTCTCTTTTAATGTTATATTATCATACTTATTAAAGCTTTTTGGTGTTTAAAATTTTAAAATCGGAATTATTATGTTATGGATTTTGTCACTTGTAAGGCATTTAATGCCAAGGGTAAACCATGTCAATCATCCTTTCTTGATTCTTTTTCCACCTAATTAAAATCGCTCTCTAAACTCTTACTTAGAGTCTTGTGAGGGAAGCTATTAAAAAGGTAGAAAAGTAGTATTCCTTGATAGGTGCTTCTACTTCGCCATGAAAGAAGAGATATAATATATTCAAGGATTAAATCTGCAATGGTTAGGTTGGGTACACCAGGGATTTATGAGAGGGATGTAATTCAATGTCCACCTTAGAAATTTACTTCATATCTTCTTCTCACCCATTTAAAACTTTTGAAGTTAGGAATTTCTTATGGAAACAAGACACTCTTGTACACCCTAAAATTTATGTTGAGTTGGCGTGGATTACATTGAGTGTTGTTAGAGAGAGGGGTCGTCAATTAATTTGATGTTTAATAGGTGATGTGATTAGATCCCTTGCACCATGATTTTAAACTGAGAATTCTCTTGTGCCATTAAAATGATGTAATGTATGTTGTGGTGGTAGAATTATTTGTGCCATGATATGTATGGATGGTCACGTGCGTAGTTACTTCTTGTGCCACTAAAATGTTAATTAACACTTGTTTGAGTGAATGAAATACTTGCACTTTGTATTATGTTGATGATTACGTATCGAGATTGACTTGCGCTTGGGACTAATGAAGATGCATGAATGATTATTCTTTTAGATTAATCACACCCATAAAATAATGTTAATGTATAGATGATTGAGTTGTTAGATACCCTTGCGCAAAAAAAAAAAAAAAAATTCTTGCGCCAATGAAGAAATCTTGATGTGTGTTTTTTCCAAATGTTAAGAATAATTATGCATATGGTAATGAGGTTGCTTTATGTTTAATTCATTATTTGGACCATGTGTGCACCTTATGATATTGTTGATTCATTGTTGACTTTAGTAATTGATTAATTGTGCACCTTGGAGTAAAGAAGATGTTTCCCTTGGCACTTTGAAAATAAACAAAGATGATTTCATTGTGCCTTACCTTATGTCATTATATGATGGATTTAGTAATTAAAATTCTCTTGCGCCTTGGAATTTATGTGATGTTTGATTTGTTATTAGAACTTTTTGCATCTTGAAATTTAACGTGGATGTATGATCAGTTGTGAATTTTCTTAATATTGTGTCTTGAATTTAATGTTGGTATTTGGTGATTTATGCAATTGATCTCTTGCGTCATACTTAATTAATGTTTAGGATCGATGGATTGATCTAGTTTGATGTTGGACTTGTTTTTTAGTGGGATGTAGACACCTCCTTGTTCCTCAGAACAATCGCCAGCCCTGAGACCTTAAATGGTTAAAGTGAATTTGAACCTGGGCTTGAGAGTTTCTTATGTGTCCTAGAGGTCCTAACCTTGCATGGTAGGTTGGGTGGGCAGTCATTTTATATTCATTAATTGATTGAATGATTGTTGTAAATTACTTCAAGATATTATGATGTGTGCATATGCTAGGCTATTTGTGTTATGTGTCTCTATTCTTTGTTGATGTGTTGATTGTGTCGTTAGTGATTTCCGTGATGAGTAGTTGGTACTTCTTAGCTTATGATGTTGTTTAATAGGCATTGCCTTGATCTTGTGTTGATGTATTTTCTTAATGAAAAAAAAAATTACCTTGTATGATTCGAATTTTCTTAGGCATGATGGAGGGTTGTTACAGTCCGCATAGGAGTCATATGAACCTCCATGCCAAAGTATCCATCCTTCGCAAGCTCACGCATAAGGACTTCAATTAGAACTAAATGTTTAGACTCCTACTCCTTTTTCCACAAGTTTTCCATCATTGCCAACCATGGCCTCGACTCCGATAGGGAATTGCGGTGGATTCCTAGATGTGAGAAAAGAAGACTTAGGTCAGGAGTGTCGCAACTATGACAAAGGCGGTTGTTCATCTCCTATGTTCCAAGGGGTTTTTCTGTCATCTAGAAGGTTTTGAACCATATCAATGTTACCACGTAAGAGGTTTGGTTGGAATGTTCTGAAAAATATCTGCATTTTCATGTACATTGACACATGGGTTCCCTTCATATGCTCTCGACAACTGACGAAACTAGCAAAAAAACTCTCCCTTAAAGAATGCCTTCGACGTAATAATATG
>JZKD02S2443112.1:1097888-1109055 GCA_000966675.3 Picea glauca
ATTTTGTTCAACCCTCCGCTGTTCAACAATACCAAAGTTTTGAGCAGTTGAATACAACAAATCCAACCCATCCATCAAACAACGCCAAGAAGAAAGGACCAAACAGGAATAACAACAACCCAGGTCAAGGTGAGAATCAACCCCCACAGCACCAACCCACTGGGGGAAACCAGAACCAAGGGAACCAAAACCCCCAAGGGGGAAATAATAATAATAAATGCCAAGGGAAAAATAATGTTAAAACCATCTTCCCTTGTGCCCTTTGTGGTGAGTTCGGCCATTACACTCATCATTGCCCTCAGATCGTTGATTTCAAATGGTTGAAAGACTCTGGTAGTCTTCCCCATTCTCCTGCACAACCTGTCCCTCAGCAGGCACCACAACAATACGTGCAACAACCCCTTCTCGCCATGCTACAAAATCCTATTCCACATCAAGGTGTGATAAACACACAACAGGACACACAACATCCCCCACCTTAGGTGGGACAATACCTCAACCCCAACAATCTAGCAGAGCGTACAATTCTCCTCACCAGTGAGGAAGAAATCCTTCTGCAAACGCGTAATCGTCAGTATCATGCACCCGCTGAGTCTACTCCCATCCCTCCAGAGACAAATCCTACACCGACAGGACCCCCGTTGGTGATCCCTCGCCCTTCCGCCGAAGCACCGCTTCGCATCCCTCGCATCCCATTGTGCAGGAATGTCCACAACCCACGGGCTAGGGCAACTCATAACTATAGTTTGGTAGATGACTTAGCACAATCCTTGACTGCCATGTCAGTCTTGGAAGTCCTACAGACTTGTCCTACTCAGCGGAAATCACTACTTTCCGCCTTGGGGGCAGTCAACCTTGCAGATACTCGACTCATCACCTTTGATCTGGACAATGGAGAACCTCATCTTCCCACCTTGATCGCTTTTCAAATACCAGTGAAAATATGGAACATCATAGTTCATCGGTGTATCAACGATGAAGGTGCATCTACATGCATCATGTCCAAAACAGTATGGCAGAAACTTGGTTCCCCGGAACTCATACCCTCTGCCATCACATTACGAGCTTATGACGGATGACCATCCTCTCTTGAAGGGCTCTTCCAAAATGTCCCCATTGAACTCGGGGGCAAGACTATTCTCATCGATATCGAAGTTATCAGCGCCCCACTCGATTATAATATCATGTTCAGTCGTAGCTACATGTACGCTATGAAGGTAGTGGCATCTTCCGTCTTTCGGACAATGATGTTCCCTCACAATGGGAAGATCGTTACCATTGACCAAGTCTCACATTATGAGCCTAACCCATCTGCCAAACTCGATAACATTCTTCCTCTCATTCACACCGGCCACGACACATATCCACTCATCGAGATGGGTCCGGGGATTTTTAAAGACCCATCCTTATTAGGAACATATCATGGAGCACCACCACTCCTACACCCTTCCAATCACGTGTGTGTTGTATCATCCAATAGAACTCACACAGAGGATACCCTTCCTCCTACAGAGGCTTCTGTCAAACCTGACGTCCCACCCGTCGCAGAACCCCCCCTCAAGAAACTCCTGAACACTCGTCGACCCCACCAATACACAATTCCACCTCTCCCCAAGGACATAGTCTAGTATGGGAGAGGGTTCCCCAACCCCTCACTCAAATTCCCTTCTTTTACCCTCCACCAGGTATCGAAGCTTTTCAGGTATCCGCAACACTCACACTGCCTAATATGGTGTTAGCAATCCCAGTGTGGTATTTAAACCCACCTAAGATGTTGCCTCGACCATCCCTTCCCCCATAGGAAGGAATCCCCATGACGATTCACATCCTTACCCCCACCACCCCCCCACTCACTAACCCCCCTACTACAGCTGGGGGCAGGAGAAAGAAGAAGGAGCCCACCGCTCCACATCCCCCACGCATCCCACCACCTTGCGCACTATGTGAGAAAGAGGGCCACCAAACCAACAACTGTCCATCACTACCTAAATTACGGAATTTGATCCCCCTCAATCAAACTCCCCCAACACCCACCACTACTATTAGTCCCGTCACTACCACCCACCCTTCCAGTAGTAAAGGGTTAAGGAAAAAATACGCTTGTGCTATATGTTCAGAGTATGGCCATTATACCCATCATTGCCTAGCCTTTCCATGCTTTCGGCAGACTTTAGCCGTAGTGTGCCAGAACTTCCAGAACAACCCCAGTCCTGCTACGTCCTCCTCAACAAATATCACTGACATTCGTTATGTCACCACTTCAGTCAATGAACGTATGAGACGCCCTTGCTCTCTCTGCGATTCATTAGCTCATTTTACCTACCAGTTTCCTATGATCCTTGAATACAGGCAACGTCAATTGACCCTGCTTCACCAACCCGCTGAGGCGATAATTGACATTACCTCGTCACTAGAGGCTCTTCATGTCATTTCTCCCAAACCTAAGACACTCCCAACACCTCCATGGTTCTTAGATGACGTATCTGAGGATTCACCCCCCAACCCCACCAACTCTCCCGCTCATTCCCCTACGGATACTCTCCACCCAACCACCACGGGTACCCCCCGGTACTTCAATATATGGTTTATGTCGAGTGAACCCTCACCATCTCCTAACAACGTTCCCCCTGCTTCTTCACCAGGGGGTAACCACATGACCACTGTCACCGATATCACTCCTCACGACCCCTTGTATTCTCGTCACTTCCAATGCGATGAAGAAATACTCGAAGAGTTAAACCACCTGGACTCTCCCTAGGATGCGCTACACCATCGCACACTCTTCTCTCCACAGGAAGCCCCCATGCCTCCCAACCAAAACCCCATTTACGCGGTCGAAACCAAGGATTTTATCGCATCTGGGCCTATTGAATGGTTTAACAATCCCATTCCTTCCCCTGATGCTTTTGAAGAAGGCAATATGGCCAACATTTCCCCCACCATCAAAATCAACATTTCCATTAAAAATGGCATTGTCGAAGAAATCACCATTGGAGCTCCTTGCACTCCTCAGGAAATCACTGCATATAAACCCCTCTTCCAGGAATATAGGGATATTTTCGCCTGGTCATACACAGAAATGCCTAGCCTCGATCCCTCTATTGTCGAACATCGCATCGACACTTGGCCTGACATTACACCAGTTCACCAAAAAAAAACGACCGCTACACCCATCCAAAGTCGCGGCTATCAAAGCCGAAATTGACAAGTTACGTGTTGTCGGCTTCATTTTCCCCATCGCCTATACCTCATGGGTTTCCAACCCTGTACCCGTTAACAAAAAACATGGCACTATCCACGTTTGCACAGACTTTCGCAATCTCAATCATGCATGTCCCAAAGAAAACTTCCCAATGCCTTTTATCGATCAAATTATCGACGACTGCGCGGGCCATGAGGTTCTCTCCTTTATGGATGGATTCTCTGGTTATAATCAAATTCAAATTCACCCCGTTGATCAATATAAAACTGCATTCACTACCCCATGGGGTACTTTTTCATATCAGGTCATGCCTTTCGGCTTAAAGAATGCCGACGCGAATTTCCAGTGGGCTATGACATACATCTTTCATGATCTAGCTAACATCATCCTCACCTACTTGGATGACCTCACTGCTCGATCCAAGAAATGTACCCAACATCTCTATGATTTATGAATCATCTTTCAATGGTGTCATCAGTACAACATCCGCTTGAATCCTCTCAAGTGTGTGTTCTGTGTCACCGCAGGGTGCCTCCTCGGTTTTATTGTTTCCCAAAGCGGTATTACCGTGGACCCCCTCAAAGTCCAAGCTATCACCGAAATTCCACGTCCCCGGAATTTATGACAACTTCAGAGTCTATAGGGAAAAGCTAACTTTCTTAGATGCTTTGTCCCAGATTACACCATCCGCGCACACGGTTTCCTTCTCTTACTACGTCACGACATCCCATTTCATTGGGACGACCACGCCCAACAGTGATTTGACGATCATAAAGTAGCACCTTCAAATGCACCTTTAATTAGTGCACCTAACTACAATCGCGACTATATCCTCTATGTATCAGCATCAGCTGTATCAGTAGCCGTCATCCTCGTCCATCTCGGAGATGACAATCGTGAACATGTCATTTATTACGTTAGTAAAAACCTCTCAGGGCCACCCTTGAAATATAAACATGAAGAGAAACTTGCTCTTGCAGTTGTCCTTGCAGTCCAGAAACTGCGCCATTACATTCTGCTTCGTACCACCAAGGTCGTCGCAGATTCCAACCCTATGCAGTATTTGCTCAGTCATTGGCAAGTCAACGAAAAATTCGCTCGATGGATCGTTATCCTTCAAGAATACGACCTCGAGTTCTCAACACCTAAGAGTAAGAATGCCCTCGTTCTTGCCGAACTTGTCACAACCCTCCCCTCTGACACCACCAGTGCCCCCCGTCAACACCGACTTTCCTGACGAACATCTCTTTTACATCCCTTCGGATGATCCTTGGTATGACGACCTCCTCGTCTACCTCTGAACTCAAAAGTTCGGTAACCACCTTTCACGAGATGATCGTCGACGTATTCGCCATCAGGCCCCCCGCTACCTTCTTATCGACGACATCCTATACCGGCGGGGCGTCGACACCATTCTTCGTTGATGCTTGACTATTGACGAGGCCGATAGAGTCTTAAACGAATGCCATAGCGACGCATGTGGGGGCCATCTTTTGGGCATCTCCACTACTCAAAAGATTATTCGAGCCAGTTACTTTTGGCCTACCTTGTTTCATGATTGCATTCATGCCGTGAAACGATTTGAGCAATGCCAACTCTACGCCAACAAAGCCCAGGCTCCCCCCGCTCTTCTCCACCCTGTCATTATGGCCAACCCTTTTTGTAAATGGGGCATCAACTTTATGACTTGTAATCCCCCCTCCAGCAATGGTCACAAATACATCATTGTTGATGTTGATTACTTCACCAAATGGGCAGAAGCTATGCCCACTTTCAACAACACCGCTGACACTGCAGCGCGTTTTTTCTTTAACCACGTCATATCCCGCTTTGGTGTACCCCTCCAATTCATTTCCGACCATGGGAAACACTTTGAGAAATGAGATATTTGTCGAACTCTCATCTCGGTTAGGATTCTCTCACGAGTTTTCCTCACCATATTACCCTCAGTCTAATGGACAGGTCGAGGCAGTTAACAAAGTCCTCAAGACCATGTTACAGCGTACGGTTAATAAACATAAAACCAATTGGCATCATATGTTATTTTCTGCGTTATGGGCTTACCGAACGGATGTGAAGACTGCTACTGGTTTCACACCATTTCATTTGGTCCATGGGGTCGAGGCAACTCTTCCCATCGAGTGCGAAATTCCCACCTTACGCACCGCAATTGAGCCATTACCCGACACTGCTCCAATGGAGCAGCACTTGATAAACTTGGAGTCTCTGGATGAATATCATCGATCTTCCTTACAGAACAACGAGGCAACTAAAAAATGATCCAAGGCTACCTTTGATCGCCATGTCCACCTTCGCTCATTTCGCGAAGGCGACCTCGTCCTGGCTTACGATATCGCTCATGATACCCTTGGCCATGGAAAATTCGAATCACTCTGGCATGGCCCATACATCATCCAACATTGCCTCACCAAAGGCACATATATCCTAGCCTCTCCTGAAGGCCTCTCTCTCAAGGAACCCGTCAACGGGTTGTATCTCAAGAAATTTTATGCTTAAAAGTAGTCATTCTGCTTTAGGTTTTTTTCTTTTCTAGCATTTTTAATCTTTTTCTCCTTCCCTCACGTCTAAAATATCCTTTGTTCTATTGGCATATGCTTCCTCCACCAGTCTACCACATCGGTTACGCCGACGGTGCCAGCCGTTGGACACAAAATCTTGCTTCGGCTGCTTGGGCTCTCTACACCCCCTCACATGAAATGCTCCATTCGAGCGGCATATGTTTGGAGTCAGAAACCAACAACCAAGCCGAGTACACTGTTGTCATTGGCCTCCTAGCTGATGCCAAACATCATCATATTCGTCACCTTAGTGTCTTCCTCGACTCTCAACTAGTCGTTCTCCAACTCAACAATGTGTACCGCGTCCGTGATCCTTGCCTCTTTTGCAAATACCTGCAGGTTAGGATTTTATCTCGACATTTTGATTCCATTACATTTACACATATTCCAAGACAATTGAATCAAATCACAGATGACCTAGCTAATATTGTGTTAGACTGGTATATATCACATCAAGCTACCTCTACACATACATAAACATATCACATGTCACAGCATATACATAGAATAGACATCATCAAAACATTAACCAAAAACATGTCAACACCACATCGATCTCAAAAAGTATACTCATGTATATATATAGGTCCAAAGTACCATCTTAATGTTTACATACAAAAAATACACGTATCCGCAGGCCAATGCAACACCTCGATACAAAATGGGCTCACCAACCTATATACAAAATATATATATATACATCACAGCACCACTCATGGTGCCTCTAAAGTGCCACCACCTGCCCCTGCCTCAGGCGGCGACGACTTACCACCACCTGCCTCACGCGGTGGTGGTCCACCCCCTACAGGCCCCTCCTACCCCGGAGGCAGTCGTTCGCTTGTCATAGTAGCAACCACTGCTGCTTGTCGTACTATGGCCTGCCATGGTGGCGGTACCCCCACACATTGCTCCAGGAACGTCTCATCCTAGATGCGAGACCATAGGCCCTCAAGCACCTCTTGCGATATCGTCTCTAGACGATGGTATATGTCCTCATAATCAGCTCGGGCCGCCGCGGGAGGAGCATGTGATGGCCTAGCTCCAAGTTCATCAAACCGACGCCTCCTCGCTGCCCTCTCTGGATCAGCTGGTCGCACTGTGGCCTCATCACGCCTACGTCTCTCTCCCTGCGATGGTCTCTCCGGTGCTCACTGCAACTCCACCTCGTGCCCGCGAGGTGCCATATCTGCACACGCCAACAAACAACCAATAGTATCAACATCTATATCATATACATATGGACTGCGATCTCAAAACAAAAATAGCAAAAACATACACATAAACACTAAACATACCTCGATGATCAAACACCTCCCCTGGAGGTAGCACCAAGCCTGGATCATCCCGGAAGTCCGCCCCGACATAGGGGTAACGTAAGATCACCTGCGGCATCTGCCGCCATACCTGAGCCGCCTCTGCCGAAAAGAAGTGGCCACCTTTGCCACCACCATGGCGAAGCAACACAGTCGACCACCGCCTCAACTGCGGCTCTCGTTCCCCCGGCGCACCCAATAGAATCCTCGGGCGCAACATCGACACCCTCTCTAGAAACTAGGCCACTAGGATGGAATCGAAAGAAAACTCCCCGGTATCAGTAGACCAACAGTGGTCCAACTGCGCCACCATCCTCGCATGCAACGTCAGCCCCCAAGCGAAACGCTCGCCGACCAACACTCTCTCCAGCACCAGAAGCTGGCCACCACTAATCTGCTGGGTCGCCAGTGACCCATATACTCGCACAATCATCGCTGTTATACAACAATGCACCAGGGAATCAATAGACACAATACTCACAACCGTCCCAGACATAAAGTTTCAACCCGAACAATATCTCCGGCCAATATTCTCGAGCTGCGTACCCCTGGGCAGGACTGGCTCTGTCGGTAGGGGCGTTCCCTGAAAGGGAAGCCCAATCAAAAAATATACATCCTCCACCATAGTGAATGGGATCTGCTCTCCTTGCACGAGGCAGCAGTGCAGCTCCGAACTCCACATATGGATCCGGAACTGTAAAAGATACTCATGTGCCCATATCAACGGACACTCAAAGAACTTTAGCAGCCCACAGGTTGCCAAAGTCACATGCACACCTAGCCCCTCAATGGCCACGGCGTCTCGCAGCTGAGACCAGTGTTGCTCTCGCCACCCCACTGGCATCGTCACCACCGTCCACCTGCAGACAACACAGAGTCCTCTATCAGCTTAAGAAACCATCAATAGCATCAAACAGACTCATTTTTATACACCTCAACCTTGCCTCCTAGGCGCGGTTTTTTTACCCACAGACGCACACACATGCGCGCCTGTTCACTACACAGGTGCGCACACATGCACGCTTGTTCACTACATAGGTGCGCATGTGTGTGCACCTGTTCACTACACAGGTGCGCATCAGTGCGCACCTGTTTTCTTTACAGGCGTGCTCCCGCACGGGCGCCTTTGCGCACGCGCCTATTCACCATACAGGAGCGCCCAGGTGCGCGCCTGTTCAACCCATAGACGCGCACTTGTGCGCTCTTGTTCGACTCACATGCATGCCTTAAATTCCCTCTACCGTGCCCCCACGTGCATATATCCAGTGGACATACGTGCACATATGCGCGCCTATTACCGGATCACCCACGTATGTGGGGCCCATATCCCCTAACTGTATCTGTACGGCCCCCTGTACAACCCCTGCCCAAAAAATGAAATCCTATTTCTATGCAGGATGATCAGACCACTAACCTGACGCTCACTAATCACCAATCGGATGCCTCGTCCTCCCCGAATCTCCAAATCTCCTCTGAAAACTGCTCGTCCAGTCACTATTGTAGCAGGTACAAATGAGGTGGCAATGTGGACCCTACAGCTGTATATAGGCCTTTTTCCAAACTTCCACTCACCATTCCGGGAGCCCACAATGTCCATTTTTCAATCAGTCTTCAGCCACGACATCAACATCCCGTCATCTACATCATAGCAGTCCCTGGGCCTCTTTTCATCCTGAGCCCCCGGGGCACCTTTTTTTTTCATACCCTGGTCAGGTACGCATGCACCTATTCATGCTTATCAAATACATGCTCATATCGTTGATTCTCTTCAGATATTGTTCACTTTGGGTATTTGGTTTTCATGTGTGCAGGTACTTGATCATCATACATCGGTACAACCCCTTCAGGTATCTACTCAGCACTGGCATATAGTCTTTCCCGTTGTATCACACTTGCATGTCCAGTCACACCCTCTGATATTTTCCTCTAGGATCCCCATTCCTGGCTCTGCAGTACCCACACCTCCATTTGCATTTTCGGTACTGTTACCCGGTAGCATTCTTACCCACATGAGTTGTCCCATTCATAGCACCTTTTGACACTTTTAACACTCGTGTTGTTTTTCCAAACCCTTTAGGGATGGGAGTCCCGATAGTCTTTCATCATGTCGCAAATCAACCATACACTCCTTCTCCTCATTTTGCTAGCTTTCCCACATGGACTCCCAGATTATCTCTTCTTGGTTCTTTTTTTTACCCGCACCTCCGCAGTATCATGAACCCTCCATTTCCTCCCTAATCAGTTTGCCCATCTGCGAACCTACCTTCATTTCACCTACCTCATACAGAAACTCACCAATGGGGCCCCCACCCTTCATCAGTTTTCCAAGCAAATTCTGCCCTACATGGGCCACCCATATCACACTAGGGCACATGTTTCTGTATTTGTACATTTCTCCCCAATTATTCGTTATTTATTGTACAAACGCCTTTATTTTTTAGTCGTTACATTACCCTTTTTTGTCGTCACCTTTGGCGACCTGCTTCCCTCTTTTTGGCCAGCCTCAACCCATGTCACCCTTGGTTGGAGCACTACTTATGATCTTCCCTTGCCCGACATCGTCCATATCTTCAGAGTACCCCACAGGTCACTTACCTCTACCCTCTAAATTTCTTCACCTTGTCCCACCTCTGGCACAACTTATCACCGGTCTTGTTGTCCCCCTGACACTCGACCTCGTTGCACGGTTGTGGCCACTTTTGATCTCATACATCCTCCACCCAAGGGTAGTCTTGAGTCTTCCCACATCTTGACTTCGTCTATGTACCTCTGCCACTTCCTCACCTCAGTAGATTTCATGAATCCCTTTGCTTCTAGGAGTCGCGTTCCCCTTTTGTCGACATCAACACAATTTTCCATAAGGGCAACAGTATCTTGATTCTCATTCTCCACTCAATGAGAGATCTCGGACGGTACAGGGTGAAAGACCATTGCTCCCTGCTGTCGTTGACCCCCATAACATTCGACGCCAACACTTTCTCATATTACGGTGAGTCTTACTTTGCGACTATTGTAGTTATTTCTCTCATTTTCCAAAGACCTTTGAACTTGGCTGGGCTATCAATGCCCACATAAACGTTGCTACTTATTACCGCGATCACTGCCTACTATTCAGAGTATGTTCATTTGCAGAATTGTCTTTTGCCTTTATCACAACTGCCCCCGAGGGCGCTGTAGTTGTCTACACCAACGCTTCAGTCATCTTTTTCAGAGTTACATGACACAATCATGGGGCATGCTCACCTCATTTGTACACAGTTTTATATTTTACACACCTCATGAAAGGTTGGGTCCTACTGGTTCCTTTTTCCCTCCAACGGATTACTCTGGACAATCACACTATTACTCTCTCTTACAACAACATTCTCAATAGAAGAAACATTGATGGATTTCGGTTATACGTATGCTCCTAACCTCATCCATCAGGGGGCATCTGTTATCACTGAAATTTCGTCTGCACATGGTTACAAGAACTCAGCATCGTCAAATAGTGATGAAGTCATTCATGAACCTGAATTAATACCACAACATTCAAAAAGGTCAAAAAACTATACGAAGTAGTGAAAAATTGAAGAGCCCTTTACAGACATTGGGCGTGCCCGCGCATGCGTGGAACAGGAACGTAGAAATTGCACACAGGTTCACGATGCACGACTGTTAGCGCAAAAATCCACGCACCTGCTAAACGACGCATTTATGGAAGTGGTCAGCCTCCCAACCACTTATGGTTCAGCTCCCAAGCTGATTTGACCCTCAAATCTGGGCTGGATCCGACTGGTGGGCTGGTCAAAGACCTAATAATGCCCTAAATGGCCTCTTTTCACACTACAAAGCAGTTAAACAATAACCCAAAGCAATGCTATAAAAAGCCATGAATGCACCTCATTTTCTCAAGGAATTCAAAGTAATGTTATGCTGCCTATATTGTTTTAAGGACTCCATCCTTGAAAAGAGCATTTTGGCACCATTACATTTGACAATCCACCTCACCATTGAGTGGATTTGTAAAGAGTTCTTTCATCACCATTTTCCATTTTCTTTGTTGTAAGAAGAGCTAGCTAGTGAGGGTCCAA
>JZKD02S2443112.1:1109330-1120875 GCA_000966675.3 Picea glauca
GGTTCTTTTTGTTTCTATGTCCCTATGCTCATGATTTTAGTTTTTATTGCATCTATTAGTTTAATTCTTAATTATAGTTTTTGTTTTCTTTCCCTAACTCTTTTCTTTACAGTTGCCCTTCTCAGCAGACCCAACTGATCTTGCAAGCACCTCTTATTTTCTCACCAAGGTGATGAAAGGGGCGCAACAACCACCCCCTAGGCATTAAGCCTCATTGCGATCCCAAGAAAAAAACAGTTAATGAAAAATGAGTGGTTGTTGAAACCTCGACTCACTCCATAAATAGAAGGCATGGAGGGTTTGGCCGTGGAGACAGAATTGTCAGTCTGAGGTACCCCTATGGATGGTTTCTTCTTGCAGACCCATGTTGAACTAAGCTTACGTCTAATAGGAGAAAACATACACAGTCTGAAAAAATGATGAGCAAACGAAAGCTTTAAATGAGATGGCCAGGTCACACTCCTGACAGTGGTGGACTAATCTGATTATAAATAGATCAGTTTAAGATTTTGTAGGGGATGTGTTTTTTCAGAGGCTAGAGAGTCGAGAGAGTTTTAGGAGCAGGGATCTGTATTTTTCAGTTGTAAGCCTGAGGGATTGGATTGTAAATATTGTGTTATTGAAGATTCCTTTGAGTTGTTTTTATCAGATTGTCTTCTTAGTTTACATTCTTTTCTATTTTTATTGTATGGATGTAATCTATCTAAACTACGGATTCCTGAGGTGGTAGAGGAACTGTTGTCATCTTTCCCATCTTTCATGGTTCATTAGATATTTTATGGTTTTCTTATTGTCTCGATGTAATCTCTCTGATTTATGGATTCCTGAGGCGATGGAGGATATGTTGTCATAATGACCATCTTTCATGGTTCATCAAATATTTTATGTTTTTCTTCTTGTCTGGATGCAATCTCTCTGATTTATGGATTCCTGAGGTGATGGAGGATAGGTTGTCATCATGCCCATCTTTCATGGTTCATCAGATATTTTTTGTTTTCTTCTTGTCTGGATGTAGCATCTCTCTGATCTATGGATTCATGAGGCAGTAGAGGATTTGTTGTCATCTTTCCCATCTTTCATGGTTCATCACTGAGACATTTTTTGTCTTCTTTCTCCTCATCACCACATAAGTCCTTTAGTCTGATAGGCAGTTTAAATGGCTTCATTATTCATGATACTTATGACTCCATAGCCCAATGGTCCCGAACTGATTTGCAATTACTTTTGTTATCTTTTCCTCTCTCTACAGCCTTATTGATCCACCTACTCAAACCATTCCAATACATTTACATTTTGATGGGTACTAGGCTTATCCTCTTGCAATCAGAGGGTGACTCTCACTGCTAACACACATTACATGTACATTTTTCCCCATATATTCCCCCATTTAGGATCATATCGTAGACATGTATCCCTATATATGTCCCCCTTGGGTCATTCAAAGGTCAAGAGTGAGATGGAGAGAGAGAGAGGGAGGTAGAAAGAAGTGTATAGAGAAAGAGGGGGGGAGAGAGGGGGCGATAGAAAGAGGGGATAAGGAGTGGTAAGAGAGAGAGTAGAGAGGGGAGAGAGCAAGGAGGGTATTTTTCTCCAATCTATGCTTTCATGGTGCATTCTCACACGTATTTGTCACAAATTAGAAGAAAAGATCATAGTAATCATAATTAAATATGACCCTTTATTTCACTACATCTGCACCTCCAAACGGTAATGATGTCACTTTATTTCAATCCATGAGTGTCTTATCACTATTTTAGTTAAGGGGACACTACCTTTTTCATATTTTTATATCTTAGAGAGTTTTGTTTAAATAATTACTACTATAACCCTGGAAGACAATATATGTGAACAAATTAGTAAGAGAGAGAAAGGAGGGGAGAGTGGGGGACAAAGAGAGAGGGGGATACAATGAGCGAGAGAGAGAGGGGTGGCGGGTGAAGGGGATGAAGGAATGGGGAGAGGCGGTGAGTGGAGAGGGAAGGTGGATGGATATGGGTGGAAAAGGGGGAGGGCAAGAAGAGGGGTAGGTAGGTGAGACAAGGGGAGGTTGGCATGAGATTCTTGTGCAAGAGAGGAAAAGGCGAAGGACGAAACAAATAGGAAGAAAGGCATAAGAGTGTGTGTGTGTGTTCCTAGAGCGCATGCACATTCCTAGGAACGTGTCTGTGTTAGTTCTAATTCAAATTTGTTTTGGGGAGGGATGCAAACTCTAGCATATGTGTATGTTGATTTGGTTTCCTCGGCTTTAGGTCCAGTATGGAAAACCTAGTGGTTTAGATTGCAAACACATAAAAACCTTCAGTTTTATGAATACCTCTCTATATATTTATTTTTGATGTTATTTTTCTATAGGCTACACAAATCCATTGTTGATGAAACTACAAACATAGATTGAGTCAACTATGCAAATTCCAAATAATAATTTTAAAAAGAGTATTGTTGTTTACTATTTTAAATGTATTTTTGTCTTGACATATATCAAAATCCTAAAATACATACCTCTTTTATTTATCCTATAACTTTATATTAGCTTAATCATTTTTAAAATAAGTTATATGCAACACTAGAAGAGACAAATATCTACAATCTAAAAAAAAGAATTTGTTTTTATAATGTTAAGACCCTCGTAGCCTGCACTAACGAAAGGCGTCGTAATTTCAAAGATATATTGACTTATATATATATATATATATATATATATATCATAAATTTTGAAAAATGCACAACATTATTACAATGGGTTCTCTACAATTATACCAATTTATTTAAGGAAATTGCATTGATAAGGCCTAACAGAGACATATACCTTACATTTTGTTAGAAAAATAACATACATAAAAATTGTATATTTGGAAATTTAATTCAATTTTCTACATTTCTTCTTTTTACATCATATTCAAATTCATTGTAAAAGTATCTTGAATAATCCCTCCAAGTTTAAAGTTTGTTGTGTTTTCATGTTTACATTCCCACTAACGCATCATGGAAAACCATCATTAACTTACACTCACCCCTATATCTTTTCCATGTTAAGTTGGGATTGGGTTGTTATGTAGTTAATAACTCCTCCCTCTCACTTTATAGAAAGTAACACTTCTAAGAGATAGAATCATGTGTTCCCTTGGGTTTAACATAACATGGCATATGATTAGCACCAACATTTTGAATCAATGGAAAACAAAAAAAGAATATTGACTTAAGACTCCACAACGCAAAAGAATTTTTTTGCTTGGCATGATAACACCTTAATATGTGGATATTAGAACTTGTACATGTAGATGTAGTCAACCAAGGTGGAGACTAAGATGAGGTGCCATGCACATATGTGGTAATGGTTATAATTTAGGGATGAGGTGCCATGCACTATGGAAAAAAAATAAATTATGGATGAGGTGCAATGCAACTATGGAACTATTCTGTGTACTGTCTGCTCCAATAATGTAAGATCGATGGGCTGCCACACGGATTGTGCACGTGGCTGTCTCTTTGCTGCCCCTTCAGAGATGAAGACCGCGAATCCAGTTCAGCACGACCGTTAGCTGAACAGAAAATCTCTCTCTATAACTTTAGGGCAGGCCAAGGGTAGTTAAGATACGTTGGGTCACCTGGCAGATTTTCAAATGACTTCTAAAATGGACCACTGTATTCACGATGTTTGGGAGTGTTTGCCTCACTGTTAATTTAGTCAAAAAGTTTTTGTACTTTAAAGGTGCTGTCTATTGTATCTTAAAGTAGCTGTCAAATCCATATACTGTGGTACGCATATCTACGACATTAGTGTACAGTTGAGCAGTGTATATGCACTGGAGAAAGCTGCAAGTATTTATCTGTGCATTCCCTTGCCAGTGGCAAGATTTCTCTTCCTTTAGACCCTGTTTGTGGTGAAGGATAGTCTGGGTTTTTTCATTCATGAAATGGCCGATGTCGAAGGCGAGAGGATGGCAGGCAATGGGCAAGTAGGTGAATCTATTTGAAATTGAAACATACAATGTTTTCTTCTTATAAATAATCATATTTGGTACTATCACCTTATGGATATTGTTGTGCTATGTTTTTTTAATAGGAGACGGTGTCCATTGCATTATCGTCGGTGCTGATGAAAGCCAAGAAGAAGAAAGGGTGCAATGCATATGTAGCGGGGACTTCAATCGCCATCCTTATTATAGCGGGGTTGTCATATGTAGCGGCGTTGCCTATGTAACGGGGACTTCAATCGCCATTCCCTGAAGAAAACATATGCCATGCCCTCCGTGCAGAAAACCAAGTGCTCGAAGGTAACAATAAAATCTTCCATTGTTCCAAACTGTTTCAACTTGGTGAGATGTCCTAAATGGTGGGTGTTCGTGTCAAAGCATTTTCTGCAACAAACTGTGACCAAGCAACATACCCTTGTGTGCATTTTGACACCATTTCCATTGTTTCAGATCGAAATAGAGAATTTCATAACGAAGCTTAGTTAATTCATTAATGATACTATGCAGGGATAAATAGTGCTCCATCTGAGTAACCTAGGCTTGTGGCTCTGAGCCATCAAATTTGTTTACCTCAACTCTCGGAAGACGGGGGTCACAAGGTAGGGTGTTGAAATGAGAGTGTAGAGGCTAGTTGGAGTCAACACCTTCAGTATAGAGAGGTGGGTTAGAGGAGGAAGGACCTTAGAATTTGTTCATGAATTGGTGTTGAACGAAATGGACTTCAGCAATTTGGCTACTGATTTGTTTTTGGATAAGGTTTATTTTTTAATGAATGGTCGGAATGTCCTTATTTACTTGGTCCTGAAGGGAAATAAGGTCAGTACTCAGTTTCTGATTGGTTTCTTCTTGGCGGGTGCTAGGAGCCATGAGAGTACAAGGGGTAGGTCCATGGACAAAAAAGCAGACAAGTGATATATACCAATATGTTTAGGGCAGCGAGAGGAGACCAATGGGATAAGTGGGGAATAAGGGCGTCGGGAAGGTATGGGCCCACAGGTTGAAAAAAAAGGTAAAAATGATAGGTATCATAATGATCAGTATGAAAAGAGGAAACAAATGGTCTGGGTCTTAAATAATGGTACAGGAAGGCCCCATACTTTGTTTTAACAGATGCAGAGTTATACTTCGATCTAAATAATACTGGAGTGTCAAAATGCCCAAATTCTTAACAAGAAAAAATGTGTAGTAATTTCACAACCATAATGCAAGAGGGAAGGTTGCACTACAATAGATCTTGTTTGTTCATTTTTTGTTCTATTTCCATCCCAAGGGTTAGGATTTTCAAGGTCCCTATAGACAAGGGTTTGCCTTGTGTTATAGCTCTCTGATATATATGCGGGGTCAAACAGTAGTACTCCGCCCAATATCTCAGGGCACCAACTAAGAAAGCTAAACCATACCATTATCCGTACTACCAAATTTCTCATTTACGAGAGAGTATATTCTCGAGTGTTGTTCTCGGTGGCACTATAACAATCAGGTGATCAATCAACTGATCTATAGTGGGTTTCAGGATACCTAGGTCAATCCATATATAGAAGTGTCCAACAATGTGAGCTTAAAAACCTCTTGTATTTCAAGCGTGTATTCTTCCCTGGCCGTGAATTTATGCGCTAAACAACATATCATTACAGTTTAAAGACATTGGAACACATCTCTATCTTGAAAAAAAATTAACCCACAATTCATGCCAAGGAAAGTGCTATGATACCATTTGTAAGGTATCAGATGTAATATAATATATAGAAACAAGAATATTCAACAGATATCAATGGAATAGAAAAATATGAGAAGATAAACACCAGAAATAATACCTTTATTAAAAGAAAACAATATTCACTTGGCTCTTCAAGGGGGAAACCTCTAGTAGAACATCACTCTATTACAATAATTCTCAAGATAAGTTGTTTCATGCCTCCTACTCTTATTTATACTAATTTTATCTTCTAAAGAACATTCTAGATGAAAATCTTTCTAGAAGTGGAAGCTTATATTAGGTCTTCTTACATTGACTTGTTCACATTTATTAAATAGTCCTTACTACCTCATGTTGGCCTTTATTACATGGAAAAAAGATTTAGGCCGTATTAACTAATGTCAATGTTTATTATTACATGGAAAATATATTATTCTATCTACCTAAGGGGTTAAGTCCCTAACATTAATAGGGAAGCCATCTACAAATGTCGGTGTAACAAGCACAATTGTTGCTATTGTATAGTTAGCACATATATGTGTAATGTATATGAAATATCTATTAATTAATTATGGAATGATGTTACAACGATGCAAGACCTCTAAATATAAATATAATTCTAAGGGGCACCTTCATCAATAATGAAATTTAAGTCATACACATTTATCATTGTTTTTATTATTCTATATTCTTTATTCATGTTTATCATATCTATTTTTATTAATTTATATGTACATAAAAGTGGTGAAGCATCCTTTAGATTTTCCATGAGATTTTCCTTGGAAAAAAATTGACCTTTTGATTAATATCTCCAAATTTTTTTTTAACTAACCACCTAAAAGTTAAAAATAGTGTAATCACAATAGTCTCCTTAAAATTGGTCTAACTCATTAATGACCATGTATACAACCCATCAACATTCATAAAAAGTAGATTGTTTGATTTTTTTTTATGGCCTAATGATTATGACAATCAACCCCTATTCTTTCAAGTGATGATAATATGAGAGTTACCCTTTAGGATTGGTTGGGAAAGTAGCTATTTTAATCCATTATTTCGTAATGTGCATTGATTTTAATTGAAATGCAATAAGATATGGAAGTTATATTTCTCACTAGAATGTTATTGATGGAGTACAAAACATTGAATTTCCTAAAGGTTATATGGACATTTAAGATCGTAACAAATTTAATCATCCATAAGATATGGAAGCTATATTTCTCACTAGAATGTTATCTATGGAGCATAAAACATTGAATTTCCTAAAGGTTATATTGGGCATTTAAGATCCTAACAAATTCAATCATTGAGATTCTTTGGAGTTTTTTTCCATAAAAAAAAACACAACTTTTATTATTAGGAATAAAAGTTACAATCCTTAGGCACGATGGTGCAACATCAATAAGATATGGAAGTTATATTTCTCACTAGAATGTTATTGATGGAGTACAAAACATTGAATTTCCTAAAGGTTATATGGACATTTAAGATCGTAACAAATTTAATCATCCATAAGATATGGAAGCTATATTTCTCACTAGAATGTTATCTATGGAGCATAAAACATTGAATTTCCTAAAGGTTATATTGGGCATTTAAGATCCTAACAAATTCAATCATTGAGATTCTTTGGAGTTTTTTTCCATAAAAAAAAACACAACTTTTATTATTAGGAATAAAAGTTACAATCCTTAGGCACAATGGTGCAACATCATATATAACTATCAATTAGACTTTTCCTTTTAGTCATTATAGAGTCAAAATGATTAACAACATATTCAAAAAATCTCCAAGCCTCTAATATCTCGTAACTAGAAAATTATAGCCCAAAATTCAAAAGGATGAAAAATTATATAACCTAGAAGAGGAAGCCCTCCCATCAAATTGATTCCTTCAAGTAAATAAAGTTATATATCTAAGATAGATCCTACATGGATAATCTATTGACTTCCACATTCATTTCTTGGTAGATGTGACAGAAAGAAATATCTTGAAATGTATTTGCCTCGGATTTAAAAAGTGCTCCAATATTTTGCAACTCCATATTTTCCAATCCTCGAACATTGTTCGTCCATTCAATGATCATTTTAGAGTCCAAAAAAATTGTATAATTCCAATATTGTGATTTTTTGCACATTGAAGTAGCTCAAGAAGTGAAAATAGTTCACATCGGTTGTTGGTCCCAATGCCCAAGATCTCATTGCTAGAAATGTAATGTGAGTAAGTGAGGAAAAGCACAAACCCAATACTGCAAATTTTGTCTTCACCTTGACATGGTATATCAAAAAAAACCCTAGGGATTTGATTTATCGATTGATGTAGAACCATTACTATGGTCCTTCTATGGCTTTAGCTTCACCTTATATAAATTAAATAGAGTTGAGCCCTATTGTACAACCTTAAAGGTGGGTCAATATTTACCTTTGAACAAACTAGGATTCCTCGCCAACTAGAGACCCCATGAAACCAAGATTGAAACAACATGAAATAGTTTCAAAGTATTTTTATTAAAGAGATCCTCAAAACAATCTATAATGGAGTCCTTTTCCCCTACCCATCCCATTCCCAATTGTTCACCAATTTCTTTCCAAAACTGGCATATATAGGGGAAATATCTAAATATATGTTCATTAGACTCATTTTCCTCTTTACAAAATACACAATAGCCAGGCCCTTATTTTCCGCGAAACTGTAATCTATCATATGTTAGTACCCTACTCTTTAATATTACCCAAAAAAACAAAATCCCCTTTGGAGAGGGCCCTTTATCTTCCAGATATGATTATACCACCAATGGTCAGCTTCACCTTTAATTACTAAGATATATCTATACCCTAACATTGATGAATAGTTGTCTCCATATTTATTATAGATCCAATCAAGTTCATCCTCCAGGTCGCTTAGCTTCACATGTTCTCTTTACACTTGCTAAATATAACCATACCACTAGTCTTTCCATTGCTCCTTTGAATGAATGTCATTTGTTGTTTTCCATCCTTGTCTCCAAAGAAATGTGGTACTCCTATCACCAATATGGTTGAGTGTGCATAGATTGTTTTCTTGGAGAAATCCAACCAAGTTATCAGTGAGAAATATATTATGAGAGCATCCCACTATGGAATCTCCACCCAACTAAACTTGCATACACAATCCCACCTTCCAAGATAAATAGTAATTTCCCATAATTGGAAACACAACCAACAAATTCTCCCATTGAATTGGCACTACATTGTGAATATTCCGAGGGCACATAAGATATAATCCCAAAGACTATATGATGTGACGAAGACCCATAAGGCCTTAGTTTTCAGTGCTTTGTCAAAGAGGAATAAGTCCTTGAGATCCCACCCACCAATCAATTTTGGGCTAGAAACGGCCTTCCAACTAACCATATGGGAGCCAAGATAATTCATAGTGTCTTTCCATAAATAATTATAACACAATTTCCTTATATTAACCAATATTCCTTTTGGAATATATATTAGCCAACAAATTCCAATAGACCATAATGGCTTTGATCATCGATTTGATGAGGGTGAGACATCCACCCATGGAGATCCATCTATTACACCACATAGTAATTATCTTCTTCACTTTCGAGACCAACCATCCACAAAATGTTATGGAATATAAATGTGTCTTGAGTCAATACCTTAAGTATTTCAAACCATCGAAAATATCAAAGGAAGGGTAAGGATAAATATTGGCCATCTCCTAATGCAATATCACCTCACAATTCAGATAATATACATCAACTTTCCCATAATTTACCATCATACTAGAAGCATCGCAGAATATATCCAAAATTCCTTTGAGCACATGGCCCTCTACAACCACATAATTACTGAAAAGTAAAATGTTTTCCACCAACAATAAGTGGCTGAGTGACACAACATGCCTAATCTGAACACCCTAAATTAGATAGAGTCTAGAAGACTCAAAAATGGCCCGACTAAGGTCATCAACAACTATTCTAAATAAGCATGGGGATAAGTGACACCATTTTCAGATCCCTTTACCTGCACAAAAAAATGAAGAGCCCACTCCATTGATTACGACATCAAAATAAACAGAGGAAACACAAGTCGTTACCCAATTTACGACCAATAAATCAAAACCAAATCTCAATAATAACAGTTGGAGATATAGCCAAGACACTCTATCATATTCCTTGGAAAGATCCAATTGGAGCACTGAGATAGGCCTCCGATAAATTTTTAGGGAATGGATACCCTCTTGCATAGATCCAATTTCCTTGTGGATCAAACAATCCTTCAAAAATCCAAAATTCTCTAGAGTGAAAATCTCTAACAATATAGGATTAATATGAATTGCAATAATTTTTTCTAGTATTTTATATAAACTATTACATAATGAGGTAGAGATAAAATCAACAAAGGTCGTTGATCGATCAAATACATAGGGATCAATGCAATAAATGTTGAATTAAACCACCAAGAACGTTTCCAGATATACGAATCTCCTCAACTACCCTTAGAAGCTCATCACCTAGTAAATCAAGAAAACCTTTGTAGAATTTTGATGACCAACCACATGGTCCAGGACCCTTGTCCCGTTAGAAGGAGAAAAGTACTGCCCAAAGTTCTTCCTTTGTGATCTCATTAAACATCATTTGATTTTCATTGTCACCACCAACTTGGGAAAATAGGATAGTATCCTAAGGGTTGTACCTATTTTGAATTGTGGTGATTCCTAAAAAAGTGTTTGAAAGTGACGGACTCCCGACGTGACCAAATCCCTTAAGCCCTTGACGTTTTGGCTTTCATCTCCCTCCAGCTCCTATATAGTGTTATATTTTTTCCTATGGTTCACATAACTCTGAAATAACTTACTATTTAGGTCACCAACATCAATGCTAAGCGCCCTACTCTTTAAACTCCACTCATTTTTCCATTCCACCAAAATAGAGCGATGAGCATATTCCAAACCAAGAACATGATCATCATCCAAAACACCTCCCTATAAAAAATAAATACAGTCATAAATATGAGTTAATGTTGTCGGGTAGTTGCCTTAGGTTGATGGATAGTTGGTATGGATTGTTGGTTGTCATTTATGTTAACCATTGGAGAGTGATATTGTAGATTGATTTCAACCCTTGGTGATTGATGTCAACCCTTGGAGAAAGTCTGGTAGCACAAAGGTTTGGTTATTGGACCCAAGGTTTTTTCATGTATAATGATATGAGTTTTAATATATTTGAAGGTAATACTATTCTATATTGATAGTACATGTCATTATGTTTCTGGTGGTATGTGGAAAATCACATAACTCCTCACGGTTAGAGAGTTATGGCCATGAGAAGTTGGAGAACCCAGGTTTGGGTAATGGACCCAAGTTTATTTGATGGATAAAGTTATGAGTTTTGATATATTTGTAGATAATACTATTCTATATGGATAGTACATGTCATGCCATTTCTAGTGGTATGTGGAACGTCACATAACTCCTCACAGTTAGAGAGTTATGTCCATGTGAAGTTGGAGAACCATCATGAGTCATCTAGAAGCCCTAAACGTCAAAGTAGTCAAAGTAGTTTAAGAGATTTTTAGAAGGTGAATAATAAAATGAAGTGATGAGTGTACTATAATTCAAAGTGAATACAAAATAAATTATTTAAATAATAAAGTTAATGGAGAAATTACTAAGTTGACAAGTGGTTAGAAGTGGGTTAGCCCTAAAATAAGGAAAGTGGTTTAAGATGGTTAGAAGGTAACCCCTTGAGGTAAAGTGAAGTGGTGAGTGTACTATAATTCAAAGTGGATACAAAATAAATTATTTAAATAATAAATTTAATGGATAAATTACTAATTGGACAAGTGGTTAGAAGTTGGTTAACCCTAAAATAAGGAAA
>JZKD02S2443113.1:0-38555 GCA_000966675.3 Picea glauca
TGAAGTGAGGTGCTAGCCTCTTATTTATACAAGACTAGCACATGTGAAAGGTCACAACTGGTAGGGCCGACCTCTCACTCTGGGTGGGTAAACCCACCTTTAATTAATTATGGGTTTTCCATGATAACTGTTGGGGATGACTTCTTATTCTTCCCTTTGTAATTGTCCGATGACCAATCCACAAAACGGGATTTGGTCCTTATACAATTACCGACATGATTAATCCACAATGGGGATTAATCCAATAACAACAATAATAATGATGACATGATTAATCTGCAATGGGGATTTAATCCAATAATAGTAAGAATGTTCTTCGCAGCTACATTATTTCAACAGATTGAAGTCCATAATAAAAACAAAAATTGTACATACATCTTGTGTTCCTTGTGTTCCTTGTGGAGATGATTTGTTGATGATATATTGCTGATATATGTTGCTGATATGTATTCACATCTAACTGATTATTAATGAAAACAATGAGTAATGAGTAAATTTTGAATGCTAACTAATGAGTTTTGTGTAAGAGGGAAGTTTTGGGAAAAAGATCCCCACACTCATTCACCCCCCCCTCTAAGTGTGGTAGGTGTGTCCAACATTTCTTGGAATACATCTTCAAATTCCTGTAGTACTGAGAAATCTTCAAGGCTTGAACCCTTTGTATTTTTTGGCTCTTCCACATGAGCTGCATGCAATTGACATCTTTTTCTAAAAAATATCTTTAGTTGTAAGGCTGAAATATCCCTTATAGAGATGGGTCTTGGAACTCCTTTCACAATGCTCTGTTTTCCATCTCCATCAAGACATGTAAATGTCTTGCTATGACAATCTAGGACAACATGATGCTTTTCCAACCAATCCATTCCAATTAGAATGTCATAAGACCCCAATGCTGTGATATTTAGGTCGGCATTTGTATTCACACCTTTAAGACTTATGGAAAATCCTCTGACCATATCATGAATTCTCCTTTTGGTTCCAGTGGCTAGCTGAACCAAATTTGGTTTTCCAAGCTTACTTTTCTCCAAATGTAATCTATCCACTATTTTAGGATCAATGTAATAATGAATTGCTCCTGAATCAATCAAAATAGCAACAGGCTGATATATGATCTTACCTTCCACCTCGATCATATTGGATTGGTACTTTTCTTGTCGATCATCTAAAGCTGCATAGATTCTTCCCATATCTTCGACTATTGTAGCCTCTTGGACGTTTTGCACAATCTTCACTTTGTCCTTTCTATGTGGGAAATCCTTGCACATGTGATATTCTTTGCATCCCCAACATGGGATAGGTGGTCTTCCTCTTTTTCCCAAGGAATCTTCTTTCTTGGATTCACTTTTAGCATACTGATATTGATTATTTCTATTAGGCTAATTCCTATTGAAGGGAGGTTTGAATCCTTTCCTCCTCTGATCAGAATTCTCCTTCCTCTTATCCTTCCAAGATTTATGTAGGGATTCTCTTCTCTGTCCTCACTCATACAAGTATTTATCCTTCCTGATGGCTTCAGTCAAGGTCTTGGGCTCATCATACCTAATATTTTCCTTATAAAAGGCTGGCATTCCACTCAAAAATCTTTGTATCTTTACCTTTTCATCATTTAAAAACCCAACATATTTTAACAATCCCAAAAATTTCTTCTCATATTCTGCCATAATCATGCTTCCTAGCCTGAGTTCGAAGAACTCCTGCATTTTCCTGTCATAGAAATTCTCTGAGAGGTACTCCTTCTAGAAGTACTTCTTGAACTGCTTCCAAGTGATCCTACTCTCATTAATATGTTCAACTTGCTTCAGTTGATCCCACCACATTGCAGCTTTCCCATGTAAATGGTAGGTGGAAATCCTAGCTTCTAAGTTTGAAGAATAGTTATGCAACTGGAAATATCTCTTAAGTCCAAGCAACCATGCTTCGACATTATCTTCCCTATCTCTTTCACCATCAAAGGAGGGTGGCTTAAGCTTCCTCAACTCTCCTTGCAAACTACCCACTTCCTGTCTCCTTCTCTAGTGCATAATAGGAGACACTTATGGACTGCTTACGGGATCTTTCAATGCATAAAACTTTCTTTCTGAATAAGGAGGTGAGTGGTGTCTATGATTTCTGTTGGCGCTTCTCAAATAACCATCTCTTCCACTATCCTCTCTTATTTCATGAAACCTGCCTTCTTCCTCCTGTTTTGAGTTTGATCCCTTCTTCCTTTGCCTCTGCAACCGATTTAAGCTCTGTAGCACTCGAGCATTTATCTGAGTTTTCTCTCTCATCAATCTCTCATTGTCTTCTTTGTAGCTCTGCACTTATATTTTCAGGCTTCTTACCATTTCTATTAATGTTTCCTTCTTTCCTTTCCCCTTGTGTCCATTGGACTCTATCTCTGCATCACCAAATCTAGTATTTTGGCCTTTGGCCTCCTTATCATGGCTGGAGGCCCCCTCACCTTCTTCCATTTCTTCAATACAAATTTTGAGTTGATATGTTTAAACCTCTTAATTATGCAAAATGTGCAAGTGACCATTTTGTTAGAATTATGCATATGATAAACAAAATTTGTCAAACCATGTTACAGGTCCTTTTTCTTTTCAATTCACGAAGAACATATATGTATCAATCTGCATCATATAACACTTCCATGTTATCCTTTAGCTGATACAGAATTCAATTATGCACAGGCGCTTCTTTCAAACCACCTTCCCAGGTGACCATGAGTAGAAACCGCGGTTAAATCCTTCATTAGCACTTTTCTATCTCGAAGACAAGCAATTCGACCATTATCCCTTCTTCCCTCATCTCTCAACTGCATGTGACCACAATCATGACCCTGGGCTTAGCTGAAAAAGCACTTATCCAGAGATTCAAGACTTCAAAACCTTCAACTAGGACCAGATCAACAGTCCTTATCCTCTTTCATGATCAACGATCGAGATCCACTTTGGAACTCCAGCCTTTGGAAGTCTCAACTTCCCCCGCTTGCATCCTCCTGAAACGCTTTTACCCAGAGTTCAAGATCTGTTGAGGCGTGTCCTCCCGTAGATCCACGGCTATAAATCACTTCAGCTCTTCGGGCTTTGGGAGTTTCAAACTCTTCGCCTTTTCTTTCTTACGGAGTGCTTTCACCTGAATTCGATGATCCATCGATGCATGTCTCTTACAAATCAATGGTTTTGAATCGCTTCGGCTCTTCGGGAGTTCTCTACCCAATGCCAACTGTCACATCTTTTTTCCTCTGTAGTGCCCAGTCTCCAGACTGCACGATTTGTTTCCATGTGGTAAAATACTAGAAGCGTACATGTGGTCCAATCAGGCAGGTGACACATGTCATGTTCTAACTAACATTTCAATCCTCCAGATATTCAAAACTCACTGACATGTGGCACACATCCCATGTGTCCATGTCATCCCAGGTGACATCCATAAGCCACGTCACTTCGAAATTTCAGGCTTTGGAAGATTTTACGCTTGCACTCCTCAAGTCTCCCGAACTCTGAATTTCCAAACTGTTTAACCTTCCGGGGTCCACATCACCTCTAGGTTGCATCATCGTGCCCCACCACTTTGGCTCTTCAGGCTTTGGGACTTTGGGCTTTGGGAGTTCTATATTTTCACATCCTTCTTTATTCTGAAGTGGTTATTCACAGAGTGCAAGATCTCCTGCCATGCATCCACCTCGATCAACGGTCTGAATCTACCTCGCCTCTTCAGAGTTTTGATGTTAGATCACTAACATGTCACATCACTGAATGCCTTTCAATTGGTGGGGGGGGCGCATCGACGGTTTGGAGTAACCCCGCCTTTCACCCTACAATTCTTCTGACACTGACACATAACCCCTCAGTGAAACCGTGGTTTGGATTGTGGGACTGCCTTGGGAAATTAACTCCCGTGCAACTTGGTTCCCCGAAATGCCACTTGGTCGTCGATCTCTCTCTCCAATGGGATCTGAGGGTTGTGACTTAACCTTTTCTTTGCTTTCATCAGATGACCCTTTTTCCCCTGCCCTCCGATCCAATGATCCTAGATCTCTCTTGATCCCACAGTGGCGATCGTTCCCAGATTCGAAGGGGATGGTCATGATCCTTCGAACCCTTACAAAGGACCCCTGACATTCTATCTCTTGTGTATAATCTGCAACGCCATTCCTCCTGAGATTTTCAACTTCACAGTCAAAATTCGATCTCGACCATGAGACTTTGACCAACAGACCTGGCCCATACCGGCTCGATGTTTCAACCAAAAGCTTTGATACCAAACTGTAACATACCCAGCCACCCACAGGCCGGGGTACGCCACCTTCAAGCCCACCCTTGGACTTCTCTCTCTTACTGATACCCTTATAAATTAATAAGGATGCATAAAAGAAAAGGATTTAATGAAATGCACAACAATAACCAACAATCATGTATATTCTAAAGATTCAATTAAACGATAATTAAATACACAATGAAAATACATTCATATACAACTAAATAATACCATAACAGAGAGCACTTATATTTATAAAATATGACACCAACTGGCTGCAGATCAAGGACATTCCACCCGACCGTAGACGTTATTGTTCCAAATTTCAACAGTGCCACCCCCGAGCCAGGGCTATGAATCCACAAGGACGATTCCAGAGTGTTACTTGGCTTCCCAAACCAGTCACCACTCAAGCTCTCATAAGCTCTCCCAGCACTCACAACAATCCAACTACCCAACTCTCGTCTACCCAGCTTGCACCACCCAAGAGAACGAACCTCCACCCTTCTTTGCCACGCAGTCCCTCAGGTAGTCCTTCTCTTTATTTTGGGGTCCAATGCAACTAGTACATTATCTCAATGCTGGAACTCTCAGGACTCATAGATGTGAACAACATTGGACACAGGCCAATGCATCTCAGACATGTAGGCCTCAAGTCATGGCTGGATCACACCAGTGACCACTACAACCAACAATACCGTGGCTATTATTCGGTAGTTTGATTCCCTTTCCCAATCCAAGATGCAGATGAGGATGGATGAATGAGTGATAGGTAGGGACAAGATGAATGAGCGAGTGAGCAAATGAATGAATGCATGAACCAGTGGTCAAGTGGATGAGTGAATAAGAGAATGAATGAATGAACAATAACTAGTGAACAAGCCATCAACCTAACCCCCCATCAGAACAGAGGCTGGTTTAAGTAATTCGTGGGGAATCAAGAACCTCCTGGCCTTCCCCCAAGAAGCCCACGTAACTGATCCACCCCCTTAGACCAAAGGGTAATTAAAATAGGAAATAAACATTTATCCCCTCAAGCCCCATCTCTTGTGGAATCATAGCCCCTTATAACTCTAGTCCTTGTCCATCTAGAAACCATCGATGTATGTATTATTAATAATGATCAAAACATTACATTTCTTAGGCACATTGGCCTCTTAATAATTGTTTGGGCACTCTGGCCTATCAACAATGTAACAATACATTATTTAAAAAGGGGGTGCGAAACCCAGGGTGTTACACAGTCATAGAAGAAGGATCAATAAGCTCAAATGGAACCCCTCCAAGAGCTAGTAGCGAAAGTCATTGTGCAGGTAGAAGAGGAAAAGAATAACATGGCACAAATTCAGGAAAAGTGCATAGAGATGATTAGCGAGGAGATTACACCGCAAGTATTGGACGCGCTCAGATAAAATATCACGTAGGATTAAACAAAAGCAAGGGAACTCACATAGAATTTCCATACTCTCGCAGGAGTTGTCGAAGAAGCGCACAAAGTTTAGGTAGCTAGGGATGAGCCACATGTTAGTGTTGGGGACCTGTTGGACGCAGACCTAGTCAGGGGAAAAGGCAATTTTTGGGAAAATAACCATGAAAGGAAGAAAGGATAGCTGGAATTAAAAGAAGCACATGTGAGGGAAGCATGTGAGGTGTGCATGCAAGGAAGACCTAACGATGCTAGGGTTAGGGTTTTTTCAATGTATTGTAATGGCTGATGAGCCAAGGATATAAATAAGTAGTACTAAGAGGGAGAGAGAAGATAGAGAGGACGAGAGCAAAGAATGGACGATAGAGAGTTGTAAGAATTGTACTAGTCAGTAAGCTGGTGAGCTAGGGAAGCAGTGAGTGACTCAATCCCAAGGGATAGATCGCAGGTTGAGGAGTCTGGTGCAGTCTAGTCATCCTTACAGGGATCGAGGAGCCTGTTGAAGAGGTTAGGATCTAAGATTGTAAACATGCGCGGCATGACATATTACTGCACCATAATAAAGAGCCTGAGAGCTAGATCTTTGTGGACGTAGCCCAGGAGGGATTGAACCACAGTAACACCTGTGTTTGTGTGAATGGATGTATGCGTCTTTATTGTTGTTAAATGGTGAATGTTAGATGAATGAATTAACTAGTTAGATCTCGTATTTCACATGCATGAATAGAATGACTACTATAATCAAATGTTAGATTGAATAAATAAATATTACAAGATACAACCATAGATCTCCACTCATTCCTATGTTTCAAACACCTGAGTATTGTAGCCACCCATAGAGTTATCTTGGGTGAGAATGCGCAGTACACCCTATTTTTTGCATTTCCTTCTGGTTTACCAGGGGCGCCAATGGTTTTAGAGGGATTTTTTTGGGAGCTTGCTAAGTATGAACTTGGGTCAATCAATGATAGTAAGGTCAAATCATAGTAATAGAATAATAAAGTAGAAGGGTAAAATCCAACAATAATGATAATGTTAAAATCAAACTTTCTCAACATTTTAGGGAATATAACCATCAAGAAGTACTCTCATAGAATTCTAACTGTAATATAAATACTTTGTCAATAGATTGTCGACGTTTTGGATCCAAATCAGGATCCATATTCAGGACGTCGACAGTCTATTGACAAAACTGTGGCCATTCCGATCAATCATGAAAACCCCAACCACAGAAATATTTTTAATATAAATACTTTTCAATTATAGTTTATCTTCTCGATATTTTGGGTAAAATGTATTTGAATATTTTTTATCATAATAAATTTAATTTATATGTTCATATTTTCTTTTATATAAAATATGAAAAAATTATTATAGTTTTACAAAGTGAAATATTTACATATTATATAGATGTATTTGATGATTAATAAACCCTTTGGTTTTGAGCATTTATTCCTTCAATAGGGTTATCGCTCCAAGGATTATCTCAATCAGTTGAACCATCCACTCAAGGTACATTGTCGAGAGGAAATCCATATGTCATAGGTTCAAATTTGGTAAAGTCCTTCAAGGTTATCACAATGTTTTTCCTTGGAAAACTGTGTGTGTGTGCACGTGTGCGTGTGTGTGTATGTATGTATGTATGTATGTATGAATATGTATGTATGTATGGTCTCATGATTTATGCACACATAAGTGGATCAAAGCCCAACGCTATTTATTTTAATTCAAAAATCCTAAGGGGTTAGCTCAATTGATTGTTGCCAATGTTACTTGGAATTTGACTAGTTCTATGTCAACAAGTGTCTAGTTCAAATTCCCTTGGGTGAGGCTTACCATTCTAAATTGATGGGTGTACTATGGATGCCATCCATAATTGTGGGGAAGAATCCCTTGGATTTCCCCATGAGGTTTAGAAAAAATCCCAAAGGAGTTGGATCGATTTATTTGATGCTGGTGCATCCTGCCTCAAAATCCAAGCACATTTGGATAGACCTAGGGGTCTTGAAATTATTTGAATTTAATTGTGAAAATTCCTATGTTTGAAGGAATTCTAGAAAGCTTTCATAATTTGAATATGTAATTGGTTTGTTCTAAAATGATTTGGTTGAGATTTAGGTCTCATGGGGATTTTGAGGATCTAGAGAGATCACAGGAGTTGTTGTGAGGATTTTGTGGATATAAGTATCCCAAAGGATAATTTAGGAAGGATTGTTAAGATCTGAAACAATTATGGATTCAAAACCTTTGTAATTAAATTGTAAACTTTCGATCATGAGAGTGGCCAATTGAATGAGGAATCAAGCCAATTGTGTGACAGATTGGAAGGCCATAGAGGAAAAGGGCCTTATGTAAAACACTGTTTACAGTATACGTACAATTATGTAATGAAATCACTCTATTTTGATTGTTGTGTGGAATTAATTATTGAAGACCTCTGTGTTAATTGTGTGTGTACGCTAAGTCTCTGCAGATTGAGTGTCGCAGGTATTAATGCTAGAAAAGTGAGGAATCCTTGTCAAAGTGTGTATGCATAATTAGAATCTGAATTGAACATTTAATTGTAGGTTGGTCGAGATCAAATATTGATCATCGAAGAAGTCAGGGTCCTTAATACATATGGGATGATCTAACTCTTAATTGAGTCGTACCGAGATCACAAGAGAATAAACTTAGATTATGTTAATGTGCATGAGAGTCGAGACCCGAATCCATTTGAATATTGTGGAAGAAATCCTTTGCAGGAGTGAAGAAATAGTAGCTATCAGATCCTTATCAGGATTCATATCGACCGTTGGAGTCAATTTCATTTGTACAAGGAAGTGAGACAAAGGGACAGTATCGATCGTTGATCAATATTGGATCAACGCACTACATCATTCGCGCATTATGGAAAAGACAAAAGTTAATGCGGACATTGATGGTCTATATTAGATATGGAGTGGATATCCAGCGTAATCGAAGGATGGAGAATAATAGTGTGACCAGAGTTCGAAGAAATGGTAAAGAATTTCGGAGTAGAGTAGTCGAAATATGCATCAGTGGACAAATCCGACGGGAACAAGTCTAATCTATGGTATAAATCAATCGGAGAAGAGATCGGCGGTTGTGGTCGTATCTCAGAGTTAAAGATTTCTAAGTCAAAATGACGCAATGATGGAGTACCTTGATGAAGATAGAGCGATGGATGACTGAGATTATTTCAGAATGATCTAGATGGTGGCGATGTATGAATGATTTAGACTTGTTTAACCAATGGTTCATATTGGTGAAGGGGATCTCTGACAAACGATCAGGATGAATTCAGAGTAATACTGATCAAGTCTAAGGAGAGGAAACGTGGTGACCTTCTATTGGGTTTCGGGGAGTGGGACCATCATAGTCCTACAACGAAGTTAAGTCCAACAGAGCGACATCAATAGATGACTGATATCTATTCAGAGCGAATTGATCAACAAATGATGAAGAGACATGTGACAGGTCACTAGAGTGACACGTGGTAGCTGACAGAGCTTCGATGTGGCATTAACGAATGGGAAGTGGACACATAGTAATGACATGGATGAATGATTGAATGACATGTAGCAGTCGGATTGATGAGTAAGCAGGCAACACGTGGCATCCATGAGTAAGTATCATGGAAAATACCTGTCGAAGTGGATATAAAGGTTGATGATTTGTGACCATTGGATTCAGAGCAGATCAATGATGGAGAGGCTAACAGTATTTGGATACTGAGAAGAAGGTGAAATACTGCCGTAGTAAAGGATTCAGAGCATTGCATCTCGAAGGATTCCGACAAGGGGATTCTCAAAACAAAGGAGAATAGGGTTTAATCGGGACCGTCCATAGGGACATGCATAGAAGTGAGATAAATTGTCCATCAGCATAGCCTTTTCAGATTCTAGTCCAACCAAAATATTCTGAGGTGCATTCAGGATCATCCATCTTGAGACGATCAATGGTGGGAGATGAAGTGTGTGAAAGGTCTGATGGCCTAAAAATATTTAAATCCGATGGTTTTAATCCCATGGTCGTGGCACATGGTCATCTGGTGAGATAAAGGTTTCAGCAAACGAATATTAAAGGAGCCAGTGAGTAAATATTTAGTGCATGGTTATGTGTTGGGTCATGAAGAAGGATTAACACCCAGATTTAAGCGCTAAAGTTCTGGTGAGAATGGAGAGTTGCAGAATTTGTTTAAGTGGAGAAATAATTGGGCCAGTGAGATAAATTATTAGTAGTTCAATCCGAGCTATAGAAGAAATTAGATTCATATTTCTGTACTTGTGGGAATATAAGGTCAGGAGGTCATCATGATTCCTGCAAAAAGAAATATAACTTCTATTTAAGAAAAACTGAAGATACATTCTTGAGGCGCATAGGCGCATTATAGAAAGAGATTCAACATCTGGAAACACGAGGTTTATAATGAGAAAATTACAAGAGTCCACACACAATTCCCATAACCAATACCCAAGAGAAAAATATTATCTCCTATAGTGACCAATAGAAAGAAAATAGAAAATTACACTACAAAAAGTAATCCATCTCTGAACGAGACATGACCAACATTAGTGAATAGGTATATTGGACTCAATAAACTGGCCCACTCATTTAATCTAGATAAGGGAGATATGGGATGATGAAGAAAATAGACTAAGAAGACCCTAACTCCTACTTTCAACCGAATGTGAAGCTCCAGGTTTAATGCAGGTGGATGCAACATACCCAAATCTTATATTTTCAACCACCCATGAAGCTCGGGATATGATGTACGATTTAGGAGACCCATCCTTTTCCTACAATCTACTGCAAGGCTAGGGTTATATCAACATTGCATCAACCACCACCCGTAATGCACGAGATAATATCGACAATGATCTCCTTCTAGATGAAACACTAGAAACACAACAAACCATGGAACTAAATACCTCCATGTTCGAGCTATTGGTGTCTCCCATTCTTTCTTGAACACAAGCTTCCTTATAAATCATAGATGCATAGGGAAGACCCTGCAACTTTGCATGCAACCATGATAAAGAGAGGTTCTTGTGTCATGACATTGCAATGAGTCATAGTCATCACAACTTCAAAGAGTGCTGGTAACTAAGGCTCCAACGTTTCTTTCTCATCTCTCTCCAAATATTCCAGCGTATCCAGTGATCCCTTCCCAACACCTTTAGCGAATGACTACTCTAGTGATTCCTGCTTAGCTTTAGCAATTGGTTGTGACATATATATATATATATATATATATATATATATATACACCTCTTGGCCAACATGTTAATGAAAAAAGGAAGCATTGTTCACAACTAGATGTCCAACTGTTTTTTTTCCAAAATTGGTTGAGATTACTACTATATAACATATTTTTTCCTTCAGAGAGGAAATCCGAAAAAAATGACTGGTATAAATCCTATAGAACAATCTTAATATCAAAAGAGTTTTACAAACATATAAAATCCTAGAACCAAGGAGAGAAGTGACAACTGTGTGCTTCATTCCAATTCTCATAAGATATCTTCTCTTCTTGCTCCATACCTTTCATGTTAATTCTCCTAGTATCTTGGTGAACCAATTCTTCCTCCTGACCTTCACCTAGAATTGAGACAATTGACAACATCTAAAATGCAATTACTAACAATGAACTTTTTTCCAAAATTGTTATCATATGATAAAGGACTCTGCACTTTGTCTCTAGATTACCAATTTGGCATTTTTGTTGACTTACCAAATCTATAATTTACATATTCATTGTCCTAATATTCCTCTTGTGAATACTATTACACTTGTATTTGTCTCCCTAGGCCTTGAAGAGAACCTAATGATGTTATTATGTTGAAATCATGAGTTGTACTTAAGAAATTGCTTGAAACATACCACATTTGATCATGGTTGAGTTTTTAATAGGGAGAAAAGTGGGAGCTTGCATGTTTCTCATACTCAAGTCACACACAGTCATTGGTTGTTAATAGAAAACCCACAGCCACCCACTCAATATTCTATATTTGTATCGATGTTGATAAATGAGTTGAAACAAGTATATATTACGTTGAGTTGTTTGTTGCATTCCAAGCTCTGATCTCCTTGAGCTCTCCCTTAGCAACACTTTCTTGGTTAGATCACGTGAATATACTCATTGTATCATGAAAAGAGGATAATGGAATCTATCTCACCTAGGATTTCAATCTCCACTTGTGTTGATTCCAACACCCAACACAACAACAATGAGATGACAAAGAACTCTTCAATTTCTCTCCACTATCATGAGTACTCTTGATACTCGATTCTTAGGTATAGAGAATCTTAGAGATAGGTTCAAGGCATGTGATCTAGGAAAATACATGTCACACACAAGTGTCATTCTCAATAAAGTATCATGGCCAACCCATCTCTCATTGATCTCCTTGTAACTCTTCAAATATAGAATATAGAGGGGGTAGTTGTGGGTTTTATATTGAAAACCAACAAGTGGTCACGAGTTGGTATGAAAAACACATGACCGCTCACTTTTCTCCCTAGAAAAAACATGACTAGGCTCAAATGTGGTGTTTTTGAATAAATTTCTTAAGTACAACTCATGATTTTGACATAATAAAATCATTAGGTTCTCTTCAAGGCCTAGGGTAAAAATAAGAAATGTATCTAAATTGATAAAATTAGTTGCAACAAGTATATATTACCTTGAGTTTCTTGCTACACTCCTTGCTTTGAGTTCCTTGTTCTCTCCCTTAGCCACCCTTGCTTGGTTAGAAGAAGTGAATATACTCATGATCATATTGTGGAAAGAGGATAATGGACTCTTTCTCTCCTAGGATTTCAATCTCCACATGTGTTGATGCCCAACACTACAAATTTGAGATGACAAAGGACTCTTCAATTCCTCTCCACCAGCGTGAGGATTGTCGGCGCAAGTTTGATCAGACCAAGGTCCTTCTCAGGTTACCAACAAAAGGTACCGAGTAGTCTAGAGCATTGACATTTTCATCTCCTTTGAAGAGAAGAAGTCTCACTGAAGTGTTGTTGAGACAACTAGATAGGGAAGGGCAGGGAAAAGACTTAGGAGGATTCACAGAACCTTCAAGATTCATCATGGTCTTGGGTAAGACATGTAACTATCAGATAGATCTGAATTCATGTGTGCAAGAACTGAACCTACTTATGTTGCATAAAATCATTTAAACACCAAGCCATCATGTGGAACTTATAAACCATAAAGAAGCATTGTAATGCAGAAGTAAAACACAAGAAGACACAACATATTTTGAAAATTTAGATCCTTATTCATATTATATTCAGAATATTTCTTCAATTACAAAACCATAAATACACAGTAGTTCTCTGTTAGAGACTCTTGGCTCTAGTCTCATGCCGCATAGTTCTAACTCTCAAAAGGGAGTACAAATTACATTACAGACTCAGAACCTTAGTTGACTCAACTGACAACAACCTAATAGAGAGTGGAAGATCGGGCTGAACATAATCACAATTCGATCGAACAACAACAACGAATGAACGATTTAACAATGACCTTTTACAATCATGTTCATCCCTATATATAAGCTAGGTTGTCTTTTGTCTCGGCTTGTACGCCTTCATTTTCTGTTGCAATCAATTTTTCTTAGATGGCGTTGTGTTGTCCCTTTTTGCACTTGATTTCTATTGCTTCTCCTTGTTCTGTTGTTCCACTTCTTCTGAGGCTTGCACAACTCATACTCGGCCAAAACTCATGCAATTCCTTATCCCAAAAATGAAGGGCCCAATAGGCTCCAACCACAAACCTTGACTCACCCCCGATTCAAGTGCTCATTTCTTTCGCAACTTCTAGGAGCAACTGTTGTTTTCCCTCGTCCTCCTTTTCCTCTTTCTTATGCTCTTCTGCTTTCTCTTTCTTTTGTTCTACCTCTCCAAATGAAGGGCGCAACTCTAGGACAAACTCCAAGGCCTGCTCCCTCACTCATTAAAAACTTCCCACTTTATCCTGCCACTTCTTGGCAAGGAGTGATGCCTCTGCTACAAACTGTTGGGTCACCTCTGTACTACACCCCTTTGGCTTGGACGACCAAGGGGCTCCACTCAGAATATGTTGTTGCATCAACTTGATGCACATGCATGTACACTGTCTAAATGATAGGCTAGAAGTCACATAACTCCTTCTTTGCTACAGATTGCACCTCAAATAGGGCATTCAATTCGTTGCTCACCTGTTGGATCTAGTCAAACTTCTGTTTTTGCTCCAGGGGATCCATCGTGGTTGCAACTTCTTCATTCAACACATAGATTTTGGTGCACACATCCTCCAAGACCTAGTTACATCTAGCGATGATGCCCATCCAATTGTTGACTTCCCTGAAAACCTTTGTGCACTCAGCTTTGTGCTTATGTAGTGCTGCTCGAGTAATGTTGCCTTCCAGTACTATCTTCTCCATCTGCTCCTGTAGCTTCTAAGTCTATTGCTCTACTTCTTGATGAGTCTATAGCAACTGCACTTCCATATGATTAGTTTGAATGGCTAGTTGTGTCCATGCTCCTTGGAGAAGCTCAATTTGATGCTCTGACTCTTCTACATCACTAGCTTCGGTCAGTTCAGGTGAACCTTTTGAATCTTCGGCCAGGATTTAGCAAGCCTTTCTTGCACTCTTTCCAGTCTATTCTCGACCTGGACCTTGGCCTATTCTTCTTATTGTCTTGATTCTTATGCAAGGAACACTTCCTCCCTTGCCACCTCGACAGACCTCTCAGCCTGCTGGAGCCTCTACTCCAGTTGATCAGTCGATGCTCTGATCATTCCAAACAAGTGTGTTGTTGGCCATTGTGCAAGGTCAACAAGAGATAGTACTGCGTCCCTAGATGCTCGAGTATGTAGTGTAAGTCCACTGGCCACTGAGTATTCTGAAAGAGTCTCTACTTCCACTTCCCCTGTGGATGGTCCTGGCACCAACCTTAACCTTAAAATTGATGGAAAAAGTGTCAAAACCTCTACTCTGGCCAGGCAGAGTTGCAACAAATATGCGCACTATTGAGGGTTTTGGAGAACCATCTCCATCTGTTCCTGCACAGATGTTGCGCTCTGCCTGGATGTTTATTCTGGTTCCTTCTGAACCTCTGGTATCTCCTCCCCTTTTCTTGCATCAGATTTCTACGTTGCACTTTCTTGGCCTCCCTCAACCTTGTCCATTGAGGGGATGTGCTGTGTGCTTTGAGCTTGCAGCTCCTCCATGGTTTGGGTGTCCTTTTCCATCAAAAAACGCATAGTCTGTTGGTCCTTGATGTCTGGGTTTAGACCGGTCAGCTGCACGCTCTACTCTGGTACTTCGGGGTTTGGACCATAATCTTTTGGTCTCGGCTTAGGCAGCTCCTGGGTTGTTTATGGAAGTTCTTGCTCTGCTTTCTATGGTGGATCAAGTTGCATTGGCTCTGGATCTGCGGTTTGGGGTGGATTGGTGGTTTCTGGGGGTGGTGACTAGGGTTGTGGTGATGGAGGGTTCTAAGTGATGATGGTGGATGGAAAGGTGTCAGGCTCAGGGTCGTCCTGAATATGGATGATGGGGCTTTCTCTGACCACTGAGTGGGTGCGGGGGACAACTGATGCAATGGATTGTTGGTTTAGAGGTTTACTCGATGAGACCTCAGTTCTGAGCTTCTTCACCACTGGTTCGGTAATGAACACAACACTCGGGATCTTGTTGACGTCCTCACCTGTCAACACGGCTTTATATGGCAATAGATGGAATATCAACAACATTATTTTCTTATTGTCCAATGGTTGTGTCTCGTCTTCCTCCTCAGAGTCTGACTATGTTAGTGCTTCTTTCTTCTACAGCTCTGAGCCTGAGCTCGGTCCTACCCCTGCTTCTTTACCTTTCTTCTTCAGCAGATCAGTAGGAAGAATATAGTGCATCCCCGACTTGTGCAAGTTGCATTTAACTCGTGGCCTTGACATTACCTCTATGTCGAAGGCCTCCTCGTCTAGGTAAAATGGTAACATCCTCGAGTGGAAATCCTCCCTATTAGCATACCTTGGCCATATGAATGTATGATGCTGGTTCATACTGAAAGAAATGTTCCTCATGTTGCAGTTGAGGAGCTCCTGTGGGATGTGCAGCCTCTATGTTGCGTCTATCATGCCATTGTACCACTTAGAAAACGCTTCGGTGTTGAAAGCTACATTCTCCAAATCTATCCTAGACTACCAGGGCTTGAACATATTTGCCATGCGCCCCTTGTTTGGTAGCGTCAGAGCCCTTCGAATAGGTGTCTTCCACTTTAACATTAAGAATTCCATCAAGAGATATCTGTAGGTGAAGGTTCCTTCCTTCTCCTGGGCTTCCTCGTAAACCACTAGTAGTTCCTCCAGTAGGTAACCACACCAGTTGAACACAGCGCCATTGGCGCAAAAGTATGCTACTAACAATGCATCTAGCATGCATTCTCCCTTGTAATATGATCTCATAACCTTGTTGGATATGATGTAAAAACCAGTCCTGCCTGTCTCTGGTAGAATGAGGTCAATGTTTTCTATGCGCCCCCCCCCCCCTCTGAGTGTGGAATCTTTCATAGAGGTTGGGCTCCCCTTTATTTTTGTCATGCTTACTAGGACCCTGGAATCCCTTCGACACATCCTTGCCTTCGAGGGACAGTCCAATAAGTTTATGGATGTCTTTAGCATAGATTGGGTACCGCCTATCCAACCAGAGACTTTGGTCATGTACCTTGATAATCAAGAATTTGGTGCACCGCGCAACCTCACTAATGGTACCGAATACTGGTAGGTCTCTGAGGTTCATGATAGTTGAGTTGAATAAGTTGATAAATTCTAATTTTGGCACAAGTTGCATGCCTCCCAACTCGTCTGGAGCCATCTCCCAGAAGACTTCTATGTTCATCTGGGGGAAAAAAATTGGATATGTTAAGTCAAGATCGAGGAGCTTGACCTACTCCACCTTCCCCTTGAGATCGTCCATGACCTCAACTCGGGGGTCGTAGGGCTCATCTGGTACTTCATCTTTAGACATGGTGCTTTGGATTCCTATGGCTCTAGGCATTGAGTTATCACACCTTTTGCGGCGAGCTAAGGACTAGGGGTCACAACTACGGGTTTCACAATTTCACAAGCTTGCTCTCTCTACAGAATTCAAAAATTGCTAAGCTCGTTTGAAAACGATGCGTTCTATGGCGATTTCTGAGAGCCTTATACTCAGGTTTAGCGACAACTTTAGCAATAACTGTTGTTTATTATGACCATATGGACACAACTTGGATCTGAGTTGTCCGATGGGAAGGGTTAATAGGGTAAAACCTATCGATCGATCCTGGCATTTACTTATGCAAGTTGGGTAGGGACATGGCCAGTTTCAGACCTTTTCGTTTGAAGGGTGGGAATCTCGGCACGAATACCGATGGCATGTTTTCATATCATGGCTTTATGGCTTGACTAAATTCAGATGCGGTACCGTAATGACAATAAATGCTGTGACTAGATTGGGTTCGTGTGGCACATGGACTCATATCATATTCAGATTCATTCTCCCTCTGACCACAAAGGGGGTCCCCATCATATTAATGACTATCATTAATGGATTCTTTGCGCTTCTGATCCTGTGCTATTGAGTCATTATTTCTGCGTCAAACAACACTTAAACAGAAAATGAACTATGTGTCATGGCGCAACACTGCACACATTGACTTTATTAACTAAATTTACAAAAATTTCAGAAACCTCAAATCTAACTATTATACATGCTCCTTCGGACTAGAGCAACAGTCCTTTTATCTCAGTTTTGATACATATAGGGTTTCAGGAAAGCGCCATTCACCCATCATGGTCATAGCATACCATCCAGTTGCACAAGTCTGATTGCTCCTGAGGGTCAGATCTCCGCAATTATAAATGGTCCCAACCAATGTATGCGCAACTTGCCAGGATGCTTCTAGTACTGACTATCATAGAGTAGAACCTTGTCTCCTTGGGCAAATAATTTGGTTTTAATGTTCATGTCATGCCAATATTTTTTCCTTGATTTCTCAATTGATTGATGGAAGTCTGCCAAGAACCTGGCCTCTTCGATTTCTTGTAACTCCATAAGTCTTTGCGCAACTAATTCTTCCTCCGACATATGTGTGATCTATGCAATGTACAAACTCTGAGTGATGAATTCTGTAGGCACCATTGCCTCTTTCCCATAAACTAGCTAGAATGGCATGTACCTGTGGAGTTTCTTTGTGGTTTTCCTATAATCCCATAGTACTGTTGGAACTCTTTCATCCCAATCTTCTTGATTTGTGTAACAGACCTTTATTAAACCTCTCTCCAGAATCTTGTTGAATGCTTCTACCATTCCATTGGCCTGTGGATGGTAGGGGTTGCTTTTGTGATGTTGGATCAAGAACTCTGTTGTAAGCTTTGCTATAGTGCTACTAATAAAATGAGCTCCTTGATCACTGGTTAGGCTCCTAGGACATCCAAATCGAGTGATAATATTATCAAAAATGAACCTAGCAACAACATCGGTCAAACAATCCTGAATCGTTACTGCTTCAGCCCAATGCGTAAGGTAGTCAGTTGCGGTGATGATGTATCTATCCTTTGAATGATTAGTTTTGGGGTTGATCGATCTAATGAAGTCAACTACCCATTTCTCAAATACCTATAGAGAACGAACTGGTTGAAGTGGTAATTCATCTCATCGTCACGACTTACCCACTCTTTGACAAACATCACATGATCTAGCGTATACCTTTGCATCCTTGAAGAGAATTTCCCACCAAAGTCTGGCTTGGAGAAATTTCTGCGAAGTGGCCTTTCCTCCTACATGACCTCCCACAACTTCGTTGTGACATTCCCAAAGTATATCTTGTCTTTCATGATCCAAGACACATCTTCTGAGGATACTATCTAGTCCCAATTTATATAATTGTCTCGTGATCAATTGGTAATCTGATGCTCTAACAACCATGTGGATTTTTTGGGTTGCGGAATATGTTTTTGGGCAATCCCCTATACTTAAGTAGACTTTTATGTCCTCCAAGTAATCTGGTATGGCCTTAACCTAGAACAAGTCTGCATCTGGGAGCTGATCGTCAACTGCTCCGCCACTTTCCCTTGACTCTAATCTAGACATTCCATCAGGTCCTACATTGCATATTATAGGCTTAACAATAACTTCGAAAGAGAATTCCTGAAATAATAGCAACTATCTAAAAATTCTCCCTTCCAACACAGGTTTGTGAACTAGATATTTCAATGCAGAATGATCAGTAAAGAACTTAAAATGAGAACCTAACAAATAATGTCTAAATTTATGCAAAACATAAATCATGGCTAAACCTTCCCTTTCTTTCGTTGTGTAGATGTGCTCTTCTTGTGACAACTTTCGACTCGCAAAATAGATAGGATGATCCATGGCTTCGTCTCTAGGGTGCGCTAAGATATCTCCTAAGGCAATTCCTGAAGCATCTACATGGACATGAAATTCATTTTCCTGGTTTGGTAATATTAGAATTGGTGTTGTGATGAGATTCTCCTTTAGGGTCTCGAACACTTTATCACATTCCGGATTCCATTGGAACATCTCATCCTTTTTCAATAGATTTTCTAGAGGTGCAGTAATGTTGGCATATCTTCTAATGAACCTGTGATAGTACCCTGTGTGTCCTAGCGTGGAGCACAACTGCTTAGAACTCGTATGTGGTGGCATATGCACAATGACCACAACTTTGTCTTGGTCTACCAATACTCCTTCTCGGCATACTATGTGGCCCAACAAATTCCCATGCGGTACACAGAAGATACACTTTCTAAGATTCAATGATATCTACAATTCTCTACATCTGTCAAACATCAAACGTAACATTGCTACATGTTCCTTGAGAAAGCTATATATCATCCAGTCATCCATATAAACTTCTATAAACTTGTGAATAAACACTCTGAAATCTGCTATTACAATCCTAGAGAAAACTGCAGGGGCGTTCTTCAAGCCAAATGGCATTACATTGTATGCGAAATATCCCCATGCTATTATGAATGTGGTCTTATTTTTGTCCTCTTCGACGGTCTTGACTTGGTGGTACCCTGAAAATCCATCTATGAATGAGTATGCTTCCTTCCCTGAAACTTATTGTAGAACCTCATCGGTAAAAGGTGTTGGGAAAGAGTCATGCACACAGGCAGAGTTAATGCTTCTATAGTCTACACACACCCTGATATCATCTATGCCTTTCTTGATTTGAATGACTATTGGGCTGACCCATTCTATTTCTTCTACTGCAAAAATAAGTCATGCTTCCAACATCCTGTCTATCTCCTTCTTAACCTTCTATTTTACTCTAGGGTTAAGAGGGTATGGTCTATATCTCATAGGCTTGGATCCTAGTTTCAATTCAATTTTCATTTCTCCCATAACTCCTTTGATTCCCTTTAACTCTGAAAAAGTCTTTGGGAACAAATCCTCATATTCCCACAACAAACTCCGTATTTCTTGACCATTTTTCTCATCCCAGTAGTCTCCCACCATAGCTATCTTAGGTTTCTTTGTGTTCCCTATATCAACTTTGTGCAATTTTAATGGGTGATTATAGGAACTATCGATCTAGCTGGGTATGGTGTTCTGGATTTCTTTGTTCCCTTCTGTCTCTTTAATGTCTAGGTTCCTCAATTCCTCTAAGTCATATGGGCCTTATGAATCTCTGCTAATCTTATATCATTCTATAGACTTCTTGGTTGAGGGCAGGTGAAGGTTAGTCTGAAGTTCTCGACTATGCTTTGGACATACCACTTGGTTTGATCTCTGATTACTATTATCTAAAAAAGGAAATTCTTTAATTTTTTGCAGGACTACTTCAAGCCCAGGGTACTTACTTGTAAATGAGAAGTCCTTGCAAAAATGAGCTTCTAGCGTCTGCCAGTCGATGGTCTATCATCTGGCTTCCTCGTGTATGAATCAAGCTTTTAGGATTGGACCTAGAGAGTGGGGAAATACCTAAACCCAGAAGAGAGAGGGTATTTCTACAACTTTCCATTGTGTCACACACTGTTCAATATGCACTTTAGGATCAGATTCTCCACTGAACAATTGCGCAATTTGGAGATATGTCTGCATCTCTAATTCCAACTGCTCCCTATTTTGAAACCTATACTTGATATCTTTCTTCACATCCTCCCAATCTCATAGTAAGGCTTTATGATTGGGCCACCATCTGGCAGGGGTGTCCTGGAGAGATACATATATTATTGAGATTCTTTGATCCTCTACTACATCTTCTTCCATGATGAGCAAAAAACTATCAAGTCCTGAGCTTCCATCATATACTGGGTGTTTTTGGACTTCAGTCCCAAACCATCTAGTTGCTCTGACAGTTGTGCATCTCCTTGAGAATGTTTCATATGAGCTTTGTTGCCAACTGTCAAATGCCATTTTTTAATCTTCATCCACTGACTTTATACTGCTCCAACTTACGGATCCATCAACAATCAGATTTATGTAATCATCTCTTGTCCAAGCTGTCATAGTATACAACTGATCCAAGTCTTCTCCCTCCATATTATTTTATGTTGGCTCTATATATCTGGAACCTGCATATGGATCCAAGGGTTGAACTACCTTGATTCCATCAGCCTCAAAGCTCATGGTGTCTTTCTTTAAGTCGATTACTGAATAGTTGTCATAGGACCAATCAATGCCAAGTAGTGTAGGGTAAGGGTCCTTATCCCCCATGATCTCAATCACTTCAAATTCAGCCACTGTCTTTACTCCCGCAACATCTATTTCCACATTCTCCAGTCTTCTTATGGGGAAAATATAGTATTGGTTTGCCATTCTTAGTTGAATTGGGGAATATGTCAGTCTAGGATTTCCTAAGGCTTCCCAGGTCTTCTTAGTAAGAATGTTCACATTGGATCTTAGATCCAACATGACATCATTAATCTAAAATTCATCTAACTAGGCTACTAGTCTGAATTATTTTCTAGTTCGTACTTTTCTTCTTTGCACTCTCTGAGTACTCTTCTCAGAAAGATTAACCCTTATTCCTTCTTCTATGGGTTCCTCATTCCTTAGAACTAGGTATAGTGAATTGTGCAACTTATCTGTTAATTGATCATTCCTGAGAATGTCAGAGAATAATTGAACCTAAAGGTCGAATACATTTTGAGGTTGCTCAGGTTGTATCGGTGTGACTACAGGGTTTCTGGGTGCAGGGGGTGAAGCAGGGACTTGCACAATCTTAGGGTAAACAATAGGCTATGGCTAACATATCAGGGATAGAAATATTTTGAAATACTTCTATGGCTTATTTAAAGAACTGTTTCTATTTTAGAGGGTCATACCTGTCTTCTTTAGGTGCTACTTTCTAGATCTGGGGTAGAGTATCGGCATCAGCTCATGTATTTTCTCCTCCTCAGGTAACGATATTGAGGTCAGGGTTGGGAAATTGTCCCTTAATAACTCTCTTGATTTCTATGCTGATCAGGTTAGTTCCTCATTTTCGTACCCTATCTTCCCATTTTTCAATTAATTCTGGGCAGTCTTCAGTTGCATTCCCATTGGTTTTGTAGTGAGAGCACCATGGACGTATTGGGTGAGGATAGTCTCTAGCCATGTGACCTTTCTCATCAAAGTTATAACATTTGCTTGGCCCTCTTCCCCCAGTTCTTCTTCCTCTAAAGTCTCCTCCGACTCCACCTCCTCGACCTCTTCCCAGTCCCTAAGGGTTTTCATTCACCCTGAATGTTGTTCGGTCCAGTCTTTCTGCAAGTGCATCCAATGCCCTGCATTGGTTGGTAGTATGTGTGGTAGATGTGCAGAACTCACAATGTACTGTATTTGGTACTGTCAAATATTCCTGCATAATGGGGCACTGTCTTGGCCCATGCCCATGGATTCGACAAATCTCACAATACTCAACTATTGGTGTTGCTTGGCTGCCTGGAAAAGAATGATAAGGGGTAGGGTTATGGAATGGTAAGTTCGTAGACACTTGCGCAAATCCTCTTGTGGATCTTGGTGATGGTCCCATCAAATTCTGAGGAGGTCCCATTCCCCTCATTTGTGGACATTCGTTCACTATATGTCCTTTTGTAAAACATCTGGTGCACCAGACCTGCGGTCATCCTGGTCTGGGTATTGCCAGTTCTTGAATTATTTCTGTGAGTGTTGATATTTTCCCTTGTAGTTGTGCCATGTTCACATCTATTGGGGATCTGGTCACTCTCAGGATCATAGGGTATCCCGCCATGGCTTCAATCTTCATCGATTTCTCCAAGGCGTTTGTTAAAGTGGCTATCCGTTGTTGCATTAGTGGAATCTGAGTCAGAGGTAGTAGTCCCTGAATGTACCATTCCCTTTGATGTTCCTCGTGGATTGGATGTGCTAACCTCCCTATAGCATCTTTAAACTTTGGGCTGTATTCCTAGGCTGATTCACCTTCCCTTCATTGAATCTGGTGCAACTCAGATAGATCCTGTTGTTCTGACTGAGGTAGTTTAAACTTCATTATGAACTTGGTCTGTACCTGGCCAAGTGTGAATGCTTGACCTTGTGTTCCTATCACTCTTGGTTCAATTATCTTCATGTACCACTTGAGAGCGCGACCTCTCAAGGTAGTTTGAAACTCAACCAACTTATTCGCATTTGGAGTCCCTCTGGATCTCCATATTGCTTCTCACAAGAACTAGTGGTGTTCAACATATTCATCTCCCTTGCCCTAAAATTATGGGTATCGGGAAATCAAACCTCCCGCCTGACTAGCCATTGTTGATCTTGGTGCTCTTATCAAAATGAGACCTAACAGTCCTGCTTGGATAGAAGGCACTTGCGGCATGGGTGATTCGAGGTTGGCGCCATTGGCTTTCGGGTGGTTTTCTTTGATTTGGGGGGTCTTGTTTTCTTCCACTGGAGCGGTTTCTTCAGTCGGATTCCCGATCTCTCCTGTCGTCGGGGCTGAATCTTTCCTTTCTTCTTCAATATTCGTGTCGGCTTCCTTCTCTATTATGTCTACACTTTCTCCTTCTCATCCAACCTTCTGAGGACTTCTTTCTCTCTGCGCTTCTCTCTCACTTAATCTTTTACTGACCAATATTTCCTATCTTCTCATCTTCCACAACTCTTCCATCTATCTTTCCTCTACTTCTCCTAGTCCGACTTATTTCCGCAACTTATCAGATTGTCTTACTGCTTTCTTGAACTTTATGCACCACCACTTCTCAACTATGGAGGCTCTCTTCAAGGCTCACTCATCTCTTGAGTCCATTTCTTGTTGTTTCCCCCCCTATTTTTCAAATAACCCTTCCCCTCTCTCAGGCCATGACTCTACCCTAGCCTCGCCCTACCCCAAGAGAGGGTGTTTACGCTACCATCTCAGTCGGGGACATAGTCAGCATCCCCTCTTCCATCAAGAAAAATTTAATCCATAGGGGGATCTCTCTCAGTAGTCTTCCCCTTGCATCTTTCTTGAAATCCACCTCTACGCATGAAAAAGATTGGTGGTTCTCAGCTACAAACTCAATAATATATCCCTCTAATGTGGTATTGACCCATAAATCAATTTCTCATGTGACTGGACAATCCAGCTGATGAAAATGCTGCAATCTTTGTTGTGTCCCAATTACATATTCTCTTGACTCGTTCTTGGAACACTGGAGCTTTTTGGAGCCTCTTTATCTAGTGGAAAAGTTCTTCCGGGAACTTAACCCAGAATATCTCGTACTGGTCACTCAATTTTTCTGAGTAAAAGACGGCTTCACGAGTATCTTCCACTGATTTTTCCATCAGCTTTGCTTCTTTCCATATGAAGGCATCACAGTTTCTTTCCCACCATTGGTCAATATTAAATCTGTGAATCCACGGAAGCATCCTCCCTATAGGTTCCCTTTTTACGTAGGTCCCGACAAAAGAACCATTTTGTTGGCACAAGTTTGATCAGACCAGGTTCCTTCTCAGGTTACCAACAAAAGGTACTGAGTAGTCTAGAGCACTGGCATTTTCATCTCCTCCGAAGAGATGAAGTGTCACCCGAAGCATTGTTGAGACAATTAGATAGGGAAGGGAAAGGAAAGGACTTAGGAGGATTCACAGAACCTTCAAGATTCATCTTGGTCTTGCGCAAGACATATAACTATCAGACAGATATGAACTCATGTGTGGAAGAACTAAACCTACTTATGTTGTGTAAAAGCATTTAAACACCAAGCCATCATGTGGAACTTATAAACCATAAATAAGTACTGTAATGTAGAAGTAAAACACAAGAAGACATAACATATTTTGAAAATTAGATCCTTCTTCATATTATCTTCAGAATCTTTCTTCAATTACAAACTCAGAAATACATAGTAGTTCTCTATTACAGACTCTTGGCTCTGGTCTCATGCCACATAGTTCTAACTCTCAAAAGGGAGTACAAGTTACATTACAGAATCAGAACCCTAGTTTAATCAACTGACAAGAACCTAATAGAGAGTGGAAGATCGGACTAAACATAATCACAATTTGATCGAACAACAACAACAAATGAACTATTTAACAACGACCTTTTACAATCATGTTCATCCCTATATATAATCTAGGTTGTATCTTCTGTATCGGCTTGTAAGCCTTCTTGTTCTGTTGCAACCACTTTTTCTTAGTCGGTGTTGCATTGTCCCTTTTCGCACTTGATTTCTATTGCTTCTCCTTATTCTGATGTTCTTCTTCTTCTAAGGCTTGCACAACTCGTACTCAGCCAAAAATTGTGCAATTCCTTATCCCAAAAATGAAGGGCCCAACAAGGAATCTTAATACTCAACTCTTAAGTATGATATTAGGTGGGCATTCCCCCAATTAGGCTTCTCTATATATGAGTGTAGAAAAACTTAGAGATAGGTTCAAGGCATGTGAACTAGGAAAAAATAGGTCATGCACAATTTACATCCTTAATAATGCATCATAGCCAACCTATCTCTCATTGATCTTCTTGGAACTCTCCTAATTTAAATCTATAAGATTGAGGGGGTGGCCATAGGTTTTGTATTGACAACTAGCAATCTCCTATGAGCTGAGTATGAGAAACATGTGGATGGCCACTTTTATCCCTAGTAGAAACACGACCAGGCTCACATGTGGTGTTTTTTAATCAATTTCTTAAGTACAACTCATGATTTTGACACGATAACATCATTAGGTTCTATTCAAGGCCTAGCATGACGAATACGAGTGTAACAAATACACATAGTTATGCTAAATATGAATGTTTGATTATCTAACAACAGACTCACGTGACACCTTAAAACCCAATGAATACCCATGAGTTAAAAAATATGATAACATCCTAGAGGAATGTGGTTCTCTATCATCCCACATCCAAATTCTACAGATGGAAATTGAAGGTAATTATGTGCTACCTAGACTACCTCTGTCTTCCACATGAATTTTACCAGGCATGAACCAAAAAGAGGAATAGTTAGGCTAGTGTTTGAAAATATCCCACTTGCATCCATTATTGATGAGCCAAAAAACATATGAGCCTAGGCCCTACTCCCAAATCAAATGTGAAGTGTGGAAATGTATTAATGAACTACTCCATCTTAAGTCTTGACCTACCCTCATGAATTCCTTATGCCACTTGTCAATGAATCTTGGATGCCTAACAAACTTTGGATTATAATTCATGAATAAAATTAATGGATACATGATGTGATTATTCTCCCATTTATCCTTATTTCCCTGGCCTCCAATTGAGAGGCTCCATTAGCTAACTTTTCAACTCAATGATTCCTAGATCTTAGAATGTGGAAGAAATCAACCATTACAAACCTCTTTACCTTAGATTGGATTCTAGAGATGAGCCTTGCTAACTTGAAATTTGGTGGAGTGGAGAAGTTGCACATATGTCTTATAATGATTGCAAAGTCTCCAATAACAATCAGTCTCCCAATCTGCCTTGAATCAAGAATATTGAGTCCTTAATAAAGGACAAGAAATTCATCTTGATTATTTGTCACTTCACCTATACCCCATTTAAAAATAATTTCTTGATGTCCACCAGGATCTATGGTGATCCCCCCTGCACCTACACCCCTATGTTTCCTTTTGATGCCCTATCAAAGAAAATAAAATACTCATTATGAGATGATTGCCATATTTGGAATTCCTCTTCTTCCAAATGAATTTTCCATGATGTTTCAATTGTCATCCTTTTAATTGAACTTCTCGGTTGCAATAAACCTCCTAGAAACATGTCTTGGAGCCAATCCCTTTCTTCCTACTTCAACACCAACATGTTATGTTATTTGATTCCTCTAGCATGGATATCCAATCAAAAGGCCATAGAATTTTATATCTATAGATACATGACTGGAATCCTCTTGATAATAAGGTGATCTATTTCTTGTGAGACATATATTCCAATAGATAAACATTGGCCTTAGAAGCCAATCTCTTTTGAGAATAGGTTCGTTCAAAAAATTCCCAAAATATTTTTTGTGCCAAGTTGTGAACATATCCTGCCAAGAATGGGGATGCACAAGTCTAGTTTCAATTTACCTAAACTCATGATTTCATACTTCCTTGGTATAAGGATAATCAAAGAAGAGATGGCAATGGTTTTCCTCTGAATTATTACACAAAGCACATCTTGACAGACCATGGATTCCTCTTTTTTCAATATTTTCTAAAGTTAGAAGTCTCCCATGAACCACGATCCAGTAAAGAATGTTTACTTTTGGTATTCCATCCCCTTTCAAAATATGATTTCAAAAATTAGACTTTGGAGGTAACAAAAGTTCCAATAATTGAAATTTCTAGCCTAGATTAACCACACACTCATTGCATTTGAGACCCCAACCCCTCTAGTCATGTTTTAGTTTTCAACACGAGCACAACTACAGAGATGAATAAAAGGAGCATACAACTAGGGAGCAAGCGAATCTATAGTTGACATTATCTTCCATTCCAACCACATGTTGTTCGATGTGTTATCCCAAAGAGAAAGGTCAAACAACATTTTGAGATTTTGAGAAATCATCCATACTCTGAGTTTTAAAATTTCTAAATTATGCATGAGTGGGGATTTCCCCATGATACTGTCGTCCTATATTTTGATCATATTACCATTACCAGACACCCAAGTTAAACAAGTACGGAGAGTTGGTGTTGGGCCCGAGATATGATCATTTTCATGACGTTATTATACACGTTTTTCCATATGTACATATGCGTTTTTTATCTTTCAAAGGAGATTTTTGAAGAATTTTATGATAAAATGGTATAATCGGCATGACGTACATATAATTCATGTTTTGTGATTCAATCTAGTTTAATTTATCATATTTTATGATTTCCCATAGTTAATTCGTGTTTTTTTATGTCAAGGGAAAAACACATCATGTTTACAGTTCCGACACTTGATCCAGCACTCGTTCCGGCACTTGTTCCAGTACCCGATCCGACACTCATTCCAGCACCCAATAATGCATAAAAACGCAAGGCGAGTTGGAGGTTATGGCATTGGCGGCCAGTGATGGACAAATTGAGCACATGGGCTTTGTTTATCATCGCCCCCTCCAGCTACTGAGCTCAATACAAGTCGATTTCAGTTGTCCAAAGAGGGCGATTATTGGTTGCCTCCATTTTGTTAGTTACGGCCTCATTTAATGTAATTTGCCGAATTTAGAGGTGGTTCGATCCTCTTGTGGTCGACCACTTGGGTTGTAAGCCTATAAATACCAATAGGATGATCATTAGATTGTTAACCAAGTAGCATAAGCATTAGAATTTCCAGAAACTCGTTTTTACTCTGTTTTGACATTTCGCATTGCCAGAATTATGCTAAAACTGTGTTTTCATGTTTTCATGGTGAATCTGGCTTGTTGAAGTTCGTGGTGTGCTTGTAGAAGGTAGCCACGACTTTCCGGGGGGCCCACCAATAGTCTAGTGATTGTATTTATGTTGCTTATGCATTTCATAATTTAAATTGTCTTTTATTTTCTGTACATGCATGTTTTATTGTGTTAATTAGCCTGCTGTGATTTAATTGTTTTATTGTTTTTTGCAGGTTAGTGTGATGGGTTATGTTAGCATGAATTAGTTTTGTAGATTAGGAACAAATCTTTCAAGTTTTCTATACTAACCCTGTGTGCAGTTAGACGTTAAATCATACTTTCTTTTATGATTTTATAACCTAGTTTAAGACATATTTCTAATTAGATAGAACAGAGTTTTAACTTGGGTTTCTTCGACAAGGATGTTGATGGATGGATAGATTTAATTCCCGTTCTTAGTTATAGATTTCTTGCTTCAGTTTTAGATAGGTTTCACTTGCTTCATTATTGGTTAATATAATTGTCAATTTACTTCTTGATATCATAGTTTAATTTATGCTTTTAATTCATCATAGCTTGAATGATTAGAATAGACATAGCATAGTTTCCCTTTACACAATTTCCTTTCATAGATTAAAATGAAATTGAATTTCTTAGTTAGATAATGATGATCTCATTATGATGTTAATGGTTTGTACATGAATATGCAAGGTATTTAACATTACTTTCGTCATGGCTAAATTCTCGGTGGATTGTTTAATACATACCTTCCATTTTGCCATTGAGATTAATATTGAGTTTATACCACTCGAATTGTCCTTTGTTGTCAAGTGTCATCGAGATATCATCTGTAACCACTGAAGGCATTCACATAACCACCAGCATTTTATTTTAGTGTTTCATAGATTAAAGATAGTTTCTCATTTTCATAAGTTAGAATATAGTTTTATTGTTGTTATAGGGTAGTTAGTCTTTTACTTCAATAGATTTAAGAGCAATTTTGTTTATTGTAAATTAGGCATTTAGTTGGTAGTCCTCATTGCTTTCAATAAAATGGATTTCATCCCATGCATTAGAAATAGTTTTGCATCAAGCATTTAGTCCACTTGCCTCTTAGGCTAGCTAGTTGTTCAATGAGAAGTCATTGCTTACTTGTCTATTTGCTTTAGTAGGATAGATAGTTGTTTTTGCTTACTCGCTCATTTGCTTTAGTAGGTTAGCTAGGTGTCTTTGCTTACTTGTCTATTTTCTTTATAGGTTAGATAGGTGTCTTTGCTTACTGTTCATTTATTTTCTTTCATAGGGTAGTTTCTCATTGAATGTAGGTTGGCAAGTTAAGCTAGTTTTCTTTTGTCATTTGCTTATTAATATGCTTAGGTAGTTTACTTTTGCTCATTGTCATGAACTAGTTTTCTTAGTAGGGTTTACTTGTTTTTCTTAGAACTATCCATCAATCCTTGGCCCAAAGGTACTTAGGTTACCTAGTTTCAAGTTGCTTAGTAGGGTTTGTTCATTAGATAGGTTTGCTTGAATATATTAGTCTTAGATAGATGCTTTCATTAGTTAGATTATACTCCTACTAACCTTTTACCTTTGGCATATATTTTGCTACAACTCTAAGTTTACTTACCCTGGGTTGACAATTTAATTGAGGGTAGTTTAGTGTCTTTTTTAGTACATATGAATCACCTAACATTTTGGCACCGTTGTTGGGGAGTTGTCTCAAGGTAAGAAGTAGTTAGGAAATAGATCATTCCTAGACCTTAGCATTAGATTAGTGGTGGGGGAACTTTAAGACAAGAGGTAAGAACCTACGCATATGCTATTGTAGGCTCCCCCAAACCCAATGGTAGTTTTTCCTTTTTTTTTTCTTTCTTTCATGAATATACCTAGAGATACACAAGGTAGATACATTAAATCTAAATCAGACCTTTCAACCAAGGTTCCTTCCAATCTCTTTGGGGGAAGGAACGTTTCGCTTATAAAATCCACAGATCGATACTGAAAAACAGGAGATAGCTCAACCCAAAGAGATAAAATAGTCTCTGAGAATACTAACATAGGGAGCACCATAGAACAAGAAATTGAAGCATCAATCATATTAGGACAAGAGGCAAGACCACTCAAGCCTTCTGCAGAACCAAACAATACAACCTTTGCTTTTACACCACCACCAGGAAATCCTAATTTTGAAGATATCATAGACCCTGAATAGGTGAATATTTTGTTTGGTATTTCAACCAATGTAATTATCTCTCAAATTGACACAGAAACTTTGGCACTGATAATCTCAACCGGCTTGAGTAGATTCACATACATCCAATCAGTAGGAAGACCTTTTCATCAAAGGGAAACCTTATTCTCTTCAAAGATAAAACCACTTAGGTACTCTCCTTTTGGAAACCAAGCCAATATGGATGATCAGGAGGACCATAACAATGTAAGACACGGGGAGGAAGAAGAAACTGTAAACCAAACCGAAACTACCTTCGAGTTTCCGATTTTAGACACCACTCCAAATGTCAACATGAAGAATATTCCTCTCTCAGCACTACCTACCTTTTATGGTAAAAATAGTGAAGACCCAGACACCTTCCTATTTGAATTTGACATCTTGTATAGAATCTACAGATATGTGCAAGATGCCCAAAAATTAAAACTCTTTCCTGCCACCCTCAAAGACTTTGCACTAAGATGGTTCATGGGGTTGGGAGAATCCAGTATTAGGTCTTGGGAATCCATGAAAGACATCTATCTTAAGAAGTACCAGGACTACTGCAAGACCAAAGAGTCTCATAATGACATCTTTAAGGTCCAACAGTTAGAAGACGAGACTCTTGAAGACTATATGGAAAGATTTGGTTATATCTCCCAGAATTCAAAATACCATGACCTCCCAGAGGACAAAGGAAAAACTCAAAACCACTCTAACCAAGCTAATAATTCCAAGCGAAATCCAACTTAGCCAATCCCAAAAGCTCCAAGCTCAAAAGCTAACTTTCTCCATGAGAGATCCTCTCCTTTTATAAGTTGAAGAGGATAAGGTGAGGAGGTTAGGATGATCCCACTAAATCATGAAAGCAAGTAAGATCCAAACCATTTGAATGCCACCTCACCATGGAAATTTCTCCTTCTAGAAGATTCGAGAAAACACTCGTTTTTCCCACGTGTAAGCATTCTCGCACCCTGTATATAGAGAAACCTGTGAAACTCTCGCAACCCAGCTATGGTGTAACCTGCGAGAATCAGGTATTCTCACACCCTGCCTATATAGAAACCTACGAACTTCCTTTTTATAGGGTTTTTACAAAGGAAAATGCAACTTCTTTTCTCAGGAAAAGTTCTTCTCCTTTCTCTCTTTAGGAACTCATGCCACTGACCCCTCTGAAGGAAATAGATAGGTTTACATCATTAACAGTCATAGGGATGAAGAAAATAATGTGTAACAGAGAGCCCCCCAAAGTATGAAGTTATAATAGAGTGATAGCTGAAATACTTTGTCGAGTGTGTGTAGGGAATAAGGAACAGTCAGTCGGAAACCTGCCAAAAAACAAGGAAATACAGTACAATAATATATCATCACTGAGGTAGGAATTCCCATACTTAGAATACAAATGACTCAGAGCATAAATCTCGACATGCAAAGATCCATATCAAGTAAGACAAGGGCATGGCCACCAAACATACACCGTGGATCCATGCCATTATAAATCAAATATGAACATAGCCACCAAAAATACACTGTGGATCTATATGTTGAAGTTTAAAATTTGAACATAGCCACCAAACATACAATGTGGATCTATGCAACAGTACACTAAATATACTCCAACGCAACCTAGATCTGTCAAAAAATATCCAGGGTCTTCATCTCCGCCATCCTAGAGTACGAATCTAACCATGTGAATACATGTGTCGAAGTCAAACATGGTAGAAACCACTTGATTACCAGTCATTAGTGTATACCGTTAACAAGCATGATGGAAATCACCATTAATGTCAATGACTCCCAAGGTACACTAGTACAATCCAACGAATGTGAATAAATGAGCTGAAGTCGAACACTCGACGGAATCTCCTGATCAGGGATCAATAATGAAAACCCATTTTCAAAAGCGAGGAAACCTGCCATTAAGGTATGCAAGTTCCAATGTACCAATTAGTTTCTAAGTCTAATTCCTGGATAATGAGTTGAAGTCGATAGGAAAAGACTCATCACAGGAGGGCCTTAATGTATCCCACATCAATGACATGAAACAAGTAACAAGATTTGATGTAGATCAGAGTAACAAGTGATTTAGGACTAAATCAGGGATGGTCGATGCAATAGAAGGCTTAAAGACTGCATAAATGGTCGATGAAATAGAAGGCTTTCCGGGTTGAACTTGTCTTTGAATATATTGATGAAACGACAATTGTCTTGGAAACACTGAATCAACAACAGGGATCATAGACCAATTTGTAATCTTATAAAGGAGTATGATCAGGAGACAAGTGGATTTTCCAACCTAGATAGAAGGCGAGTGAAAGGGTGTCATGTTCAAAAGCGACTCTTCCACAGAATACAGGTTTAGATACATTTCTTTCCCAATTTTTTTCCCACCATTTCTGGCGAGTACCTCTTTATTTGTACACAAGCTTGAGGAGGATAACATATGCTTGTTGATGTAATCTCATCCTTCGGATGAGTCCTTCGAAGTATGTTTAATGAACCCTAGGAAGGAGTGGTTTGGTCCCATTATGGGTCTTTCGATGTTTGTTTAATGAGTCCAAAGAAAGAAAACTCATGGGTTTTTCACATTTAAAGAGTCTGAAAAACACTTAAAGAGAACTCTCTCAGTTCCTTTTTTGTAAAGTAGTCTGATGAGACTGAAAAAGAGATAAACTATCGTTCAACAGATGTTTTATTCAAATACTTTAACGAGCATGAAAAGAACAAGGTCGCTCAACAATCTTTTCATGTTTAGAGAATCTGAAAAGAGCTTAAAGAGAACTCCAGTGGGTTACTTTTTCGTATAACCTTTATGAGTTTGAAAAAGTGATAAAAGTATACTTGGTTATATTCTCATTGATTTACGAGCACGAGAAAAACAAATACTAAGCTCAGTAACTTATTCTCATGTATTTATGAGCATGAGAAAGAACAAAGACTAAGCCCGGGATTGTTTTCATTTTTATGCAAGCTTAAAAACAAAACAAAACTATGCTTGGGATAGATTTTATTATTACACAAGCTTAAAAACTAAACAAAACTATGCTTGGACCTGGTTTCATTTTTACACAAGCTTGAACCAAAGGAAACTATACTTGAGGTAGGTGGTTTCATTTTTACACAAGCTTGAACCATAGAAAACTATGCTTGTGACTTCCCAATGCATAACACATGGAAGGTTGGTACTTAGCCCCCAGCTTAAGAAACTAGCGGCTCTACTTCAGCATGAAGTCCAGAAGCTGGAAGTATTCCCCCCCAAGATTTGTTTCATCCAATGACAAAGGCGGAGGAAATGAAGCTTCAAATACAAGACAAAGGACTTGACTCAAACAGAGAGGGGGAAAACTATTTCATTTTTTAACGAGCTTGACACATAAACAAGAACTATGCTTGTAACCTATGTTTAATTTTTTAACGAGGTTTCTACAGAGACACAAAAACTATCCTCAAGTAGTTTCATTTTTTAAGGAGCTTGAAATTAGAAAACTATGCTCAAGTCTGGTTTCATTTTTTAACGAGCTTGAAATAAGAAAATCATGCTCATAGACCTCTATTTCATTTTTTAACGAGGTTGCCTCATAGACACAAAAAACTATCCTCGAAGTCTTCTTGATCATGGATTCCAAGAGGACAATGCTCCAGAAGGGGACCATGTCAAGGGAAAAAACTTGGTCATGGCTTCCAAGAGGTCTTCATTTGATGGAAGAAACACACTCTAGAAGGACACCATGTCGAGGGTCACGATAGGAGTAAAGAGATCAGGCTCGAACAACCCTATCGAAGAGATCACCATGTCAACTACTGGATCTAATTCATAAGAAGTGGAAGCCATGGGCGACAACACCACATAATTGACCTGTGGTGGGGGCGATACTGTCTGCATATAAGAACCATTTAGGAAGGAAATCTAGGCAAGGTCAATGAATGAAATTTGAACAACAACCACAACTCATCCATTGTGAGGGAAAGATATCACACAAAAAAGAGTAGACACAATAGCTTTCATGGCATAGACATAATCTCTCCCAAGGAGTAAAGCAAAATACAATGGGTATTGTACCACCATGACGTCAATAAAGAGATTTTTCCCTCCCAAAGTTACAGGAAACTGAAGAAGGGTCCCTAAAGGTTGACTAGTTCTTCTGTTAAAAGATAACAAATTTTGTGTAACCGACGCAAGTGGAGGATAACCCAAAGCTTGCCAAGCAATAGAGGACAAAACACTAACAGAGGAACCTTCATCTATCAACGTTTGAGGAATGTCCCGACCACAAACCTGTACTATAATCTGGAAAGGAATGTAATATGGAAGACAAGGTCCAGTTAGCACACCCCAATCAAAATGGATGGCCTCATAACTTGGAGGGGGTCCTACGGGAGAAGGAGGAATATCCCCCAACATGGTAGATTCTGTATCAACGAGAAAAACGTGGGCAATATCAAGTTTACTCTCTAGCGGGAGAGTAGAATCGACTGATGGAGAGATCAGATCGACCACTTGAGTTTCATTCTCCAAGGAGAGAATGGGGTCGACAGATGGAAACGGATCGACCACTTGGGCACTCTTCAGATGAAGGGTGGGACTGACCGAGGAAAGGACCAGATCAGTCACTTTAACACTTGTCAAAGGAGGAGTGGGATCGACTGATGATAGAACCGGATCGACCACTTGGGTGGCATTCTCCAAGGGGAGAATGGGGTCGACAGGTGGAAACGGATCGACCACTTTGTTAACACTCTCTAAAGGGAGAGTGGGATCGATCGAAGATGGGATCAGATCGACCACTTTGTTAACACTCTCTAAAGGGAGAGTGGGATCGATCGAAGATGGGATCAGATCGACCACTTTGTCAACTGGTTCAATTAAAAATGTGACCATATTGACGACATGATCAATCAGATTGACCGAAGGGACCAGAGTGATCATTCCATCAACTATTGGAGGGTTGAGAGAAAGTTTACAGTAAGCATCTAGAAGTTGAGGTTGTGAAACAGTCATGTCTTCCAGTAATTTTGAGGCTTCGTCCATATGAGGAAAAAGGTGAGTGAGATGACTCCCTTTGTATAACATACATGGGAACTTGACTCTACATTTATTCTTCCCAACCGTATCATGACTGGTTGACGGGGGGTCGTCAGCATGTTGTTCAGAGGATGACGACATTGGTTGGCGAGGGTGTGTAGACCATGCTTCTATAACATTGGATAGACCAGGGAATTCCTTAAGAAGATGGCTATCCTTACAAAGACTGCAAGGGTACTTGGGCTTACGGGGTGTTTGGGTGACCTTGACATCATCAACACTCCCAACATGATTAACAATAACTGGTTGTTTTCCAACATGTTTTACAATGGTTGGAAGTTTTGACCCTCACTTATCTTTCTTCTTCTTAATCTTTCTTTTCATCTTCTTCTTATTCACTGGGTTACTAGCTTTAGAACTTTCACCCGATGAAGAAGATGAAATGGAAGGTGACCTTGCAAGAAAAGAAGGTGAAGAAGACCTTACTGGTGAAGAAGGTGAAAAATCAACATGAGGTTGATGCTCTTGGTGGGAAGTGCTCGTGACTAAAGCACTAACTACATTTGGTATTACCTGAGTGGAAAACAACCACACCGATAATCCAATAGTGAGACTTGGAAGGCTCAAAGTAGCGATGTGAGGAGGACCAATGTTTCCATAAGAAGGAAAAACAAAAGGTTCCCCTGGAGCAGGGGTTCCTTCATTAGTCATTCCAGGAACTGACGCTATTAAATAAATCCAACCTAGAGTCTGCTAGGGAAAACAAACAATACACGCTAAAAATCTAGGAAGCAAGCAAACAAACAAAACCTTCTCATAATGAGCACACTAGTTGGTGATGAAATCCAATGTCATGGGAACAATGTAAGAAGGGGATGAGATAGAGTGGGTGGAAAAGTTACGTTGACGACCTTCTTAACGGACTTACACCCTTGTGCAAGCTCCCACACATAATCGTGGGTATACCCTCCAAGGAGCCCGAGTGAGTTTGGCCAACGTCAATTCCAGGTACCGTGAAGACTTGCCCCTCCATAGTCACCTTATGTAAAGACCCTAAAGAGATAGGCCACTAAGGTTACCACAAACAACAATGATGCCTGGGGAAACAACCGACAATCCAATCCACATGCAAGGGTAGGGTATCTAGCTCGAAATCAACTTGAGAGGCTTCCACTCATCATTGTGGGTATACCTTCAAGTGACCCCCATAATACGTACAATCTCTACACAAGGACCAACAAAGCAGGGTGAGTAACTCTGCCAGTCTCAATGCGACCTCGTGATTGACCCTTGTGTTAGAAGGGCTTCCCAAGATAGAATGAAGTAAGTGGATTTAACCACTCCCTAACTCAATATTCTATGTTTGTTTGCAACATTGGAAAGTTATCTTTCACACCTATTCCAAATCCCTAACGCTAATCTAATGTAGGTTTTCTACCAGAAAGTATAAAAAATGTCTAATCAGTTTTTTATAAGCGCTTTATTTTATGGTTGTTGTTACTCAAAAGGAATATGGCATGGACAATATGGTGTTTTGACTGACTAAAAAATTATGCAAAGATATGAAGATTCAATCTTTTCATTTCGATGAAAGCTATGCTACGAGAAGGAGAAAACATTTATCATTCCCATATGCATGATGCCCCAAAATATATTAAACTCATCAATATCAAGATTCTCAAGAAATGAGAAGAAGGTATTGAACACCAATGCACAATTCATGGCCCCCCCCCAACCATCAGGGGGAAATGTTTTCATAATTTAAGACCAAAAAATGCCAAGAATCATGTAATTTCGCTACTTCAAATGCAAGGATGCTCCCAATCTAATATAAAGCAAGAAATTAAATCTTTTTGTTTCAAAAATTTCACTAAAAGCAATAATGAACTTTCTTAAAACAAAGAAACCCAAACTAAAAGTTTTCTTTTAAACCGAACTATTCATAAGAAATCTCATCTTTCCTTAAATAATTCTAAAGAAAACACACGCTTTGTAATTGAAAGACACTCAAAGCAAGAGACTAATCCTTCAAAACCAAACAAAGCAAAAGTGGCTAAAAGTAACTCAAAGTATGTCAAGTAGACTTTAAGCAGATCAACATAGGCTCCAAAAGCTCAATCTAGCTGATCAAAGAAAAACTGGGTCATCAAAAGATGACAAGACCCAATCCAAAAAAGTTTACAAACAAGTTCATAGCCTAGCAATAGAGTACAGTGCGATAATTAGGTATTCTTGCAGGCTAGACATTGGTAGGGTGCGAGAAGTTCACACTTAACTGAACAGTAGGGTGCGAACATCAATTATTCTCGCAAGCCACAGAGAGGTACAATGCGAGAATGTCTGTAATCAAAGAAAATTTTGAAAAAGGACAAGGAATCTAAGTGAACTTCTAGATCTAGAGAGTCTAGATGGATATCCCACAGACTCAGAAACCAGAAAATAGGAAATCAAAGCAAGGGAAACTAGACTAACTAGGAAGCATTTTGTTCCCCAGTGGAGTCACCAATTTTGTTATCGGACTAATCGGTAGGTGCAGACACTAACTGATCTCCCTAGATCCACCTAGATCTAGAACAAAACACACCAGAACATGACGCTTTCCTTAAGTTTTAGATATTGAATTTACTAACTAAAGAGGGATGGGTGACATATCATTTAAATGTTGCTTCCTCTCGCCATCGCCATCCTAGCTCCGTTCCAACGTTCATACAATGATGAACCTACAAAAGAACACAACCAACCAAAGTGATAGTAATAACATAAACTCAATATAAACCTATGTATGTGATCAAGAAATCATACAATAAAACACAACAAGCTTTATAGGAAAGAATCATATTACTGTATC
>JZKD02S2443113.1:56242-86083 GCA_000966675.3 Picea glauca
CTTTATTGTTTTCTTTCTAACCTTTTGCATTACAGCTGTCATGACTAGAAGAGCCCAACTAGGCATGTAAGTGCTCACTTTTTGCTCACACATTGACGAAAAGAGCACGAACATAGACAATCACCCGATCTAGAGGATAGGGAAATGTCGTGATGAAGAGGAAGACATATGGAAGATCCAACCATAGAGAGACAAATGCGTGATCTCTGAGCCAAACTCGAAGACATGGAGACAGCGCAAAGACGCACAGCCAGTGCAGGGGATCTGATTGATTTCGAAAGCGAAGTTGAGGCTGAACATGAAGAGGAAGTTGCAGCTGAAGATGCATCAAATGAGCGTTTGATCAGAGCTATTGCAAGGATGGGTGCAAGAGAAAAGATGGACATTCCAGTTTACGAGGGAAACTTGGATGCAGAGGAGCTTCGAGACTGGATTAGAGCTCTAGACACATACTTCGACTATGAAGATGTCGAAGAAGACAAGAAGGTCAAGCATGCTATCACGAGACTGAAAGGACATGTAGCATTGTGGTGGGATGAACTACAAGATGATAGACACTGCAAGGGAAAGCAGAAGATCAAGAGCTAGGACATGATGATCACAAAGATGAAGGAGAAATTCATCCCCAGGGATTATCAAATTACTCTATTTTGGAGGATGCAGAACCTGAGATAGAAGCTGATGACAGTGAAGGAATACACTGAGGAATTCTATAGACTGAACATAAGAGCAGGTCATTAGGAGAGAGATGATGAAAAAGTTGCCAGATACATGAATGGCCTGAGATATGATATCCAAGATGAGATGAGCATGGTTACCATCCAAACGGTGGAAGATGCTTATCAAATGGCTCTTAAAGATGAAGAGAAGCTGAGCTGAAAGCAGAGTCAGAGGGGCCGAGGCAGAAGTCAGCCTAGAGGCAAATCAGTTGCCCAGGATAGAAACCAGAAGCCCAAGGAAGAATGGAAGAAACCTCAGACTCGAAAAGAGAGAGGTGGAACCTCATAGAGAGGACCATATGCTGAACAGAGAGGGAAGTATAATGAGCAGAGAGGAGATTATGATGACAACAACACTTTTCCTCGTACTAGAGGTAGAGGAAGAGGAAGAGGTGGAGTAATCACATGCTTCACATGTGGGAAGAATGGGCACAAGTCTTATGAGTGTCCAGAGAAAAAGAAGGACGATGGAGAAGCTCACATCGCTGAGGCACAGAGGCAAGATGTTGGGGCAGAAGACACTGAAGGCGGAAGATCACTGATGATGTGAAAAGTCCTTTTGACACCTGAGAAGGAGGTGGAGAGTTCAGTCCAAAGGACCAGACTTTTCCGAACTGCTTGCAAGACCAAGGAAAAGGTGTACAAAGTCATTGTAGACAGTGGTAGCATGGACAATATCGTATATATAGAGATGTTAGAGAAGCTGGAGTTGGAGACGACTGATCATCCAAGCCCATATAGAGTTTCGTGGCTACAGAAAGGACACCAGGTAACTGTCACTAAACAATGCTTGGTTGAATTCAAGATAGGAGGATATAATGATAAGATTTTATGTGATGTCATTCTTATGGATGTTTGTCATCTATTGCTGGGTAGACCATGGCAATATGACAAGAATGTGATTCATGATGGGAGAATGAACACATACACCCTGGAGAAGAATGGGAGGACACACATGTTGCTTCCGATAAAGGATAAGGAGGTGAAGCCGGAAGTAAGAAACACAGTAATTCTCATGAGTGGGAAGGAACTTCTTACAGAGGTTAAGAAAAAGAAGGATCCACAATTCATTGTGGTCAGAAAGCCGAGGATTGTTTTGACCAGCACAAGAGTGGATGATTTGCCAGAGGAGGTTCAGGAACTGCTGGAAGAGTTCGCTGACATCATAGTGGATGAATTACCTTGTTCGTTGCCACTGATCAGAAGTGTGAGTCATCATATTGATCTCATACCAGGAGCCAGTTTTCCAAATAAATCCGCGTACAGATTGACACCGCAGGAGAATGAAGAAGTTAAGAGGCAAGTCTAGGAGTTATTGGACAAAGGTTTGGTCAGGGAAAGCTTGAGTCCATGTGCTATTCCAATAGTACTCAGTCCGAAGAAAGATGGAGGCTGGAGGATGTGTACTGACTCAAGGGAGATCAACAAGATAACCATCAGGTACATATTTCCATTGTCGAGGATGGATGATCTGATGGATTGCTTAAGTGGAGCAAAGTACTTTTCAAATATTGATTTGAAAAGCGTTTATCACCATATTCGCATGAGAGAAGGCGATGAATGGAAGACAACATTCAAAACAAACGAAGGATTATATGAATGGCTTGTTATGCCGTTTGGCTTAAAAAATGCATTGAGTACCTTTATGTGATTGATGAACGAAGTCCTGAAGGAGTTCATTGAGAAATTTGTCATCGTGTATTTGGATGACATACTGGTTTTCAGTAAAACAACAGCAGAGCATCTGAAGCATTTGGCCACAGTGATGTAGAAATTACAGCAGGAGAAGTTGTTGATAAATATGAATAAGTCCTCATTCATGAATACAGAGCTCATTTACTTGGGATTTGTTATTTCTACAAATGAGTTGAGGATGGATCCAAATAAGGTGGAAGTAATTAAGAATTGGCCATCACTGAAAAACGTTTTTGAGGTGAGAAGTTTTCACGGTTTGGCTAGTTTCTACTGAAACTTCATCAGGAATTTCAGTGGAATTAGTGCAGTGATGATGGATATAGTGAAGAAGCGGTATAAGTCTTTTCACTGGACAGAAGAGGCTGAGAAGAGCTTCAAATTGTTGAAACGGAAGATCACGGAACAACCAGTTTTGGTGTTGCCGGATTTCCAGAAGACATTTCAGGTGAAGTGCGATGCAAGCAGATTTGCAATCGGGGCAGTCTTAAGTCAAGAAGACAGGCCGATAGCATATTTTAGTGAGAAGATGAATGAAGTAAAATTGAAATACTCCACATATTATAAGGAGCTCTATGTTTTCATACAGGCATTGAAGAAATGGAGGCATTACTTGATCTCGAAAGAGTTCATACTGTACAGTGAAAATCATGCACTACAGTTTGTGACTCAACAGGAGAAGTTGAATAAGAAACATGTTAAATGGGTTGAGTATATGCAGAATTTCACTTTTGTGATTATACATATTTCTGGTACTGCTAACAAAGCTGTTAATGCTTTGAGCAGGAAGTGTTTGCTGTTGCAGGAGTTCAGATTAAAAACATTGGGTTTTGATGATCTCAGAGACATGTACGCAGATGATCCAGATTTTATGGAAGCGTATGAAGCAGATGAGAATCTAGTTCTCAGAGACAGAAGCAATTGGATAGAGTACATGATCCAGGAAGGATTGTTGTTCAGAGGCAATCAACTGTGTATTCTGAAATGCTCCATGACGGAGAACTTGCTGAAAGAGAAACACAATGGAGGATTGGCCGGACATTTTGGTCATGCCAAGACGTTTTCAAAGTTGAATGAGTCATATTTTTGGCTGGGAATGCAAGCAGATGTCAAGAGGTTTGTAGACAGGTGTAGAATTTGCCAGTATTCGAAGGGAAGGAAGCAGAATGCGGGGTTTTATCAACCATTGCCCATACCTGAAAGGCCGTGGGATGTGATTAGCATGGATTTCGTATTGGGGTTACCAAGGACACAAAGAGGTGTTGATTCAATCTTTGTGGTGGTGGATCGATATTCCAAAATGGCACACTTCATTCCATGTCAGAAGACTAGTGATGCGACTCACATCGTGAACTTGTTCTTCAAAGAGGTAATTCGACTTCATGGGTTGCCGAAAAGTATTGTTTAGGATCGAGACACTAAATTCATAGGGAATTTTGGAGGACCTTATGGAAAAAGCTGGGAACTAACTTGTCGTTTAGTTTGGATTATCATCCGCAGATGGATGGACAGACAGAGGTGGTGAACATAAGTTTGGGAGACTTGTTGAGAAGCTTGGTGACAGAGCACCACAGCCAGTGGGACAACATATTACCATAGGCAGAGTTTGCGTATAACGACTCAGTGAATCGGAGCATAGGCCAGAGTCCATTTTAGGTTGTCTATGGGATGCAGCCGAGAGGAATTTCTTAACTGAGGGATTCAGAACAGACTGCGACTAGGAGGGCTAGTGCAGAAGAATTCGTTGAAGCGATGAAGGAACTTCACTGCCAGGTGAAGGAACGGTTGCAGAATTCAAGTCAGGAGTACAAGCGCAGAGCAGATTAGCATAGAAGACAACTTCAGTTTGAGGTTGGTGATATGGTTCTGGCACATTTGAGGAAAGAAAGGTTCCTCAGAGGAACATACAATAAATTGAAGATGAAGAAAATCAGACCATGCAAGGTATTGAAGAAAATTGGAGAAAATGCTTATGAGATTGAATTACCCGATGGGATTGGAATTTCTCTGATATTCAATATCTTGGATTTGTACCCATATAGAGCTGGAGAAGCAAAAGATGGGATTGAGCAGCCAGTGATCCAGTGGGTGAAACAATTTCCAGTTGTAGAGAAGCCGCAGATGGAGTGCATATTGGATAAGAAAGTGAGCAAAAGGACCAGGTGAAAGCAATACTTTGAGTATCTGGTCAAATGGAAAAACCATCCAGTTGAAGATGCCAGCTGGGAAACTGAAGCAAAGATACAAAAGCATGGAAATACTGTGCAGAAGCTCATGGAAAGGAGCCCATGAAATTTTTTCAATCGAGGGAGTATGATGCAGGAGCATCTCCCACATCAAGCGAGCCAGCACGAAAGCCAAAGGACAACTGGACAAGCACCAACACAAATTTTGAAGACACCTTGAAAGTTGTTGCGCAATCTTAAATGAATTCATTTAAGAAAAGGTGCACTTGTATATTGTAATGGGCCTTGATCAGATTGCTCTCGTCCTTAGTAGGCAGATGGTAATTAAAGTAGTTAATGCAGGTAGATAGAATTTAATTCTAGACTAGACAGTTGTAGAGTGCAAGAGGGAAATGGGATATAGACACCCTCATTGTGCATTGTAACATTATTCAGGAAGATTATTCTAAAGAGGAAGAAGAGCAAGAGCATGTAGAGAGATGTGTAAGAACACCCATGTACAGACATTTGAATTAATAGAAAGAGTTGATTCAGATTCATGGTTTGTGTTGTTCTCTGTGTATTGATGTTATGCTCATAAATGTTTGCTTCTTGTCATACATTAGCTTTATATGTTGTGTATATGATTCCATGTTTGAGTTTGAAGTCTAAAAGGGTGATGGAATGAGTTTAAATTGTTTCTCTAGTTGAGCCAAAGAATTCCTGCAAGGAGTGCAGTTGAAGTGTCCGCAAGGAGTGCGTTGACAGGGGGGTTCAATAGAGATAGCTTTTGTTCTCATTCATCCAAAAGGTGCAGTTGGGAACAAGATCCATGCAAGGAGTGCACAGGACAAAGTGAAGCTTCAGGGTTGTGGACCTGAGCAAAGCATTGAGAGACTGCTACTGCAGGTGTGCGCAGAGTCGAAGACTTCAACACTTAGACGTGGTTGAAGGTTTGCTGTAAGGAGTGAGTGCAAGAGTTTCCTGAAGGACTTGAAGGTCATGGAAGCTCAAGAGATATAGAACCTTTGAGTAATCGTTAAGAGAAGCACAGGGAGTTTGTGCACGAAGAATTAGTAGGCATCATAAGTTTGCACTGCAGGTGAATGAGTTCCATGGAGGAACACATAATCATTTCGAAGAATTCATTCGGAAGGAAGGGACGGTCGGTATTCTCTGAGGAGAATCCGCGAATATACGTGAGTCGTTAGATCTTGTGGATATGTAGGGGAGATACAGTGGTGTATTCCCGAAGGTTTAATCTCAGGAGGGGCAGAGCCGTTGATCAGGGCCAACCAGGACCGTTGGATTATTCGCGAAATCGCCTATCGAGATTTCGTGAGAGAAGAGTCGAAGATTTGGTAACAAGAATCGCGATATTGCGATACGTGATATCCCATCGGCTACATAAATAGTGTGGGCCACAATTGAGTCGACGAGTGGAGGACAGGTGGCACAAGATATCAGGGTTTCATGGCAAGAAGTCCCGATACAATAGCATCAGGATTCGCGAAATCGCGAACCCCGAATTCCCGATAGAGGTGACAGTACATTAAAAGGTCAACTCGCACGCGTGTCGGATAATCGGCATATCAGGAGCTGGGAGTCGGTAAAACGAAGTGTTCGACATCGCGAGGGGTGAAATCGCGATAGAGCAAGTCCTAATAGGAGAAGGGAAAGGTCAGCATTGACTCATATTGGCGTTCGGGGATTCGTAGAACCAACACTCGACCACTGACCTTTGGATTCGCGAAGTCGCAAGTTCCGATCTCTCGACGAGCAAAGAGAGGGGGATCCCACGAGAGTTCTGTGGGTGTAGATTTCCCGATAGGGAAATAGAAGGACGGTTAGTGTTCTTCGGACCAAGGAAAGAGAAGATCCTGTGAGCGGACATGCCTACGGTGCGTGCTGCATCATCTCTCGTACAGTTTGTCCAAGAAACCTGAGTAAGTGAGTCAAGTGTCCTTATCAAATAGTAACAAGGAGGTCTAATTAGCAGTTATCCATGGAAACATCACAATAACTACAAAGGAAGAAAGTAAGTTGAGCCTAGAGATACCTTTTCATTCTTTCTCAATGGTACCATCCACTACACACTAAATAGCTTGATTATATCATATCTTTAGATAGTCCACGTCCTCTTAAGTACCCCTTACATCAGGACAACTACTAAACAATATAACGAAAAGTCATCCTCTAACATAAATACCATCCCAAGTAAAAAAAAAAGGAAGAAAAAGTTGTTTTCAGAGTTTTCCCCCCATCTTCTTACATAAGCAATCTTATATTAAAAATCTTAAAAGATGGAGGGCCAGTCTCTGAGGGTTTAAGAGGCTAACCCACCGGGATACTGAACAGGTCTGCTGGCAGTGGGTAGCAGCCTATGGTATGACTAGGTAAACCCATCAGAGTACTGAACAGGCTTGTTGGCAGCGGGGCATTCTGCCTAGCGAGGATGGTAATCTAGAAAAAATAAATAATAAATCTAAACTCGTCCTAATGTACGACATTACTTGCAGACAAAGATGACATGAAGTATGTGTGGTTAAGCTAAGGTTAATGAACTCCATAAACTTTCCATTGGGAAATAGATTTAAGACTATCTTGAAACTCTCTTGCCTACCTCTTCTTATCTATATATAGGATCTCTTATCCTATAGGTGGGGCCATCTCCTAACTGTCTCGTTAGACCAATCTATGAAATTTCATCTTTACACTTGACATACTGTAAATCTTCAGTTATTGGGGGATACTGACTAGTTTCCTATACTTTTGATTGTGAGGTGTCACAATACTTAGGTGTGGGGGAGGGGTTCATGAGCTGACAAATGATCATTTCCTAGAGAGATATGTTTTTACAAGAATTTTTGTATTATTACCATAATACAGGTTATTACATTAATAGTCATGTTATTTTTAAAATGCTTAACTCCTGTGTGCTATACATTACTGAACTCATGCTTAACAGACCACTTTTTATTGGTTATTTAAGAGACCACTCCTTATTGGTTATCTTCCATTACAAGATGCATAATGTAGGTTTGACAATATAGGTTTTATGCTTTCTATAATCCATTCATTATAGGTTTTGATATTATGTGTCATATGCAAGAAGAATGAGTGAGCATGGAGCACTATGCCTCTGCTCATTAACCACTATGGTTGTCAAAAACACTTCAAAATTGTAGGCTATCCATCATAAGAGGCGAAAATGCACTTAACATAGGGGTACCGGCTAAAGTACCGTATGAGGTGCCAGATGAGGTACCGGATGAAGTGTCATTTGAAGTGTCATTCAAAGTGCCATTGAATTGCATAACTGTCCTAGATTCCAGGGAACCAAAATTCAATTACATTTAATTAAATTTGTTGCGGGCATTGATTAAAATATGATTCATATGGTTATGATCAAATGTCCAAGTCAAAAGACTTGGAAATTGACCTAAGTACGCACCATTCCATTGCTCCCGAGATTTCCATCAAATTTGAATCTCCCACACATGGCACCTCGTGCGCACATGTGGGCAATGTACTCCACCTTAAGTGCATCCAAAATCGGGCTGGGCACTCTATTATTTTTCCTTGACATTTCTCTACCCTGTGTTAAGAAATCACGCCTAGCCACTGCCAAATTTTCTCTCTGTTCTAATCGCACTCAGATTGTGTTAAACCCGTGCCATTTCTTGGCCTGTTCACATCCTTGCTTGGTAAAATTTTCCTCTGTTCCAATTGCACTCAAATCGTGCCTAATTCGTGTCTCTGTGTGGCTCGATTTCGCCCTTTCTTGGTGAATTCAAACTCTGTCACGATTCCAAGGAGATATGAACCCTCCTCCTATGCAGACTTGTTTTCCATTCTAGAATTCGCACAGTGCAGAAAAGTATTTTTGCGTGTTGGTTGGGGACCATTTTTGTCTAGTTTGGAAGGCCATGATGACGGTCTTTCTATGCAATTTGCAATTTATTTTGAAGGCAAGATATCACATGTAGGGTCTCTCACCTTTGAAGTATCAAAAGAGTCAATTGTTGCTGCAACAAAACTCCCAAGAATGGGAGATAGATGGTTCAAAAATCATCAATTGTCGCGCTCAAGTTACAATAGGGTGTTCAAGCCCGAATTCGGGAGCATTTTAGGAGTGAAAGGGTATGCTAAGGAGTGGATAAAGATATAATTAGTTAACCCCCTCATTGTCATCACAAGGTTAATTACATGTGAAGGTAGATACTCCACCTTCAAAGCTTGTCATTTTAGATTAATGGCTCATTTTCTGTTCAACAAACCCTTGAACTGTCCCTTTTATTTTCTCAAAAGTTTGGAGAAGATGTCCTATCAAGTGAGGAAGAATGTGACTAACCCCCATAACAGTCTCTTCCACCATGGTTTGATCAAAATCCTCGTTCTTATCGAACTAGAGAAGAAGGGGAAAAATTGGGATGCCTTTATCTACCAATTTGCAAACCCCCATTTGACAGTTAAGACCGGAAAAAGGCCACTAAGCCTAAAAACTATCTCTCCATCCAAGCCTTTCTCTCCAAGAACTCTAAACTCCATTTCAAAAACCCTCTCTTTGCCAGAACAATACCAAAAGCTTGTTGATATTCCTACTTCTTCATCAGGTAAAAAGGCCAAGAACAAAGACCAAAAGAAGCCTATTGTTGACCCCCCCAATGCCTTCACTTTCTCTTGGTCCTACACCTAAGAAACTCCAAGAAGTAATGCAAAAATACTTTCCCATCATTCCCACAAACAAGAGGGGAGCCAATCGATTTGGTAAAGGACCCTTTTGGAAGAGTACCCGGAGAACAAGAACCAAGACTTATGAAAAACCTCCACCAGCTTCAGATCCTATCCAAGTGTCCTCCGTCCTTGAGAGCCCTCATAAGAAAACTAGGGAAGTCTATGCGGATGGATTAGAGCCACTAAGGAAAACAAAATTAGAACCTACCTCACCTTTTCGATCTCCCATCACCCCTATTTCACCTATGCTCATTCTAGATCCTAAAACTGATAAATTGTCCACATATCTCAAAGAATCTAAGCCTTCCTTAGAGATTGTCGATTCTGTCCCAACCATAGAGCAACTACAAAAAGAAAAACATCAGCTTCTCCAACAATTGGAAGAGAGGAAGACAATAGATGTGCATCTTCATCATGACAATGCAGTCCTCTAGGCAAAGGTCAACTCCCTTTAGCAGTTGGTTGATGAAATTACTAAATCTAACCGCAGCTTCATAGCACAATTAAAGCAATACAAGAGGTACAAGGCTAAGTCTACACAACAAGAAGGAGAGGCTTCCAAAGCTGATCCTCCTCCGCAAGCCTAGTTCTGAGGGGTAACTTCTTTTTGTTTGCAGTGGGACCTGCAAAGTCATAGGTGTGGGGGTAATGTTGGGCCCGAGATATGATCATTTTCATGATGTTATTATACACTTTTTTCCATATGTACATATGCGTTTTATTATCTTTCAAAGGAGCTTTTTGAAGAATTTTATGATTAAATGGTATAATCGGCATGAGGTATGTATAATTCATGTTTTGTGATTCAATCAAGTTTAATTTATCATATTTTATGATTTTCCAGAGTTAATTCATGTTTTTCTGATGTCACAGGGCAAAACGCATCATGTTTACAGTTCTGGCACTTGATCCAGCACTCGCTCTGACACTTGTTCTGGTACCCGATCCGACACTCATTCCAACACCAGTATTGCACAAAAACGCAAGGCGAGTTGGCGGTTATGGAATTGATGACCAGTGATGGACAAATTGGTCACATGGGTTTTTTTTATCATCGCCCCCTCCAGCTATTGATCTCAAGACAAGTCGATTTTAGTTGTCCAAAGAGGGCGTTTATTGGCTGCCTCTGTTTTGTTAGTTACGGCCTCATTTAATGTAATTTTCCGAATTTAGAGGTGGTTCAACCCTCCTGTGATCAACCACCTGGGTTGTAAGCCTATAAATACCAATAGGATGCTCATCAGATTGTTAACCATGTAGCATAAGCATTAGAATTGCCAGAAACTCATTTTTACTCTGTTTTGACATTTCACATTGCCAAAATTATGCTAAAACTGTGTTTTCATGTTTTCATGGTGAATCCAACCTATTGAAGTTCGTGGTGTGCTTGTAGAAGGTAGCCACGACTTGCTGGGGGGCCCACCAACAGTCTGGTGATTGTATTTATGTTGCTTATGCATTTCATAATTTAAATTGTCTTTTATTTTCTGTACATGCATGTTTTATTGTGTTAATTAGCTTGTTGTGATTTAATTGTTTTATTGTTTTTTGCAGGTTAGTGTGATGGGTTATGTTAGCATGAATTAGTTTTGTAGATTAGGAACAAAGCTTGCAAGTTTTCTATACTAACCCTGTGTGCAGTTAGACGTTAAATCATACTTTCTTTTATGATTTTATAACCTAGTTTAAGATAGATTTCTAATTAGATAGAATAGAGTTTTAACTTGGGTTTCTTTGATAAGGATGTCGATGGATGGATAGATTTAATTCCCGTTCTTAGTTATGGCTTTCTTGCTTTAGTTTTAGATAGCTTTCATTTTCTTCATTATTGGTTAATACAATTGTCAATTTACTTCTTGATATCATAGTTTAATTTATGCTTTTAATTCATCATAGCTTGAATGATTAGAATAGACATAGCATAGTTTCCCTTTACACAATTTCCTTTCATAGATTAAAATGCAATTGAATTTCTTAGTTAGATAATGATGATCTCATTATGATGTTAATGGTTTGTACATGAATATGCAGGGTATTTAACATTACTTTTGTCATGGCTAAATTATCGTTGGATTGTTTAATACATACCTTCCATTTTGCCATTGAGATTAATATTGAGCTTATACCACTCGAATTGTCCTTTGTTGTCAAGTATCATCGAGATATCATCTGTCACCACCGAAGGCATTCACATAACCACCAATATTATATTTGAGTGTTTCATAGATTAAATATAGTTTCTCATTTTCATAAGTTAGAATATAGTTTTATTGTTGTTATAGGGTAGTTAGTCTTTCGCTTCAATAGATTTAAGAGCAGTTTTATTTATTGTAAATTAGGCATTTAGTTGGTAGTCCTCATTGCTTTCAATAAAATGGATTTCATCCCATGCATTAGAAATAGTTTTGCATCAAGCATTTAGTCCACTTTCCTCTTAGGCTAGCTAGTTGTTCAATGAGAAGTCTTTTCTTACTTGTCTATTTGCTTTAGTAGGATAGATAGTTGTTTTTGCTTACTCGCTCATTTTCTTTAGTAGGTTAGTTAGGTGTCTTTACTTACTGTTCATTTATTTGCTTTCATAGGGTAGTTTCTCATTGAATGTAGGTTGGCAAGTTAAGTTAGTTTTCTTTTGTCATTTGCTTCTTGATATGCTTAGGTAGTTTGCTTTTGCTCATTGTCATGAACTAGTTTGCTTAGTAGGGTTTACTTGCTTTTCTAAGAACTATCCATTAGTCCTTGGCCCAAAGGTACTTAGGTTACCTAGTTTCAAGTTGCTTAGTAGGGTTTGTTCATTGGATAGGTTTGCTTGAATAGATTAGTCTTAGATAGTTGCTTTCATTAGTTAGATTATACTCCTACCAACCTTTTACCTTTGGCATATATTTTACTACAACTATAAGTTTACTTACCCCGGGTTGAAAATTTAATTGAGGGTAGTTTAGTGTCTTTTTTGGTACATATAAATCACCTAACAGTTGGTGTTTCTTCTCTACATAGCTCCATATGGAAAATCCTCTATACTCATTGATTAAGTGATTTTTCCCTTGTGACCTTGGGTTAAGCCACAGTAGAGAAAGACCAAATTTAGAAGACAAAACCTACCCTCATTTATATCAATGAATACAAAAAAAAACTACTTTTATAAAGAGAGAGAGAGAGAGAGAAATAAACGAGGATAGGCCTCGCACCTTGAATCCTTTGTTCAATGTTGATCCCCACTCTCGTTTCTTGAAGCACTCCTAATCTCTGTCGGAACTATCCTGCAATATGAAACCAAGAATAGGCTGCTACAAGGTAGTTATATATTCAAATAGCATATATCATGTGCATAGATTCAAATATACATGAAATACATTAGCATATAACATTAAAATGAACCAATAAACAAACAATAGGATGGAAAGATAACTCTTCTATTAACAACAATGTGAGAAAGATAGTTACAACTTGATTCAACCTTCGGTATTGGTTCGTATCCAACTTCCCTGGGTTCCTCCAAAGACCTTCAAGCATCAAATCAGCGGTGAGGCACTTTCTTGGACAACTCAAAATGGATATGAATAGACCCTGTAGCTATATAGAGAAGGAAGGAACACTGGAAAAGGAGTTTCTAGGTGTGGGATGCTACTTAGAGAATGAAGGGATATAGGGAATCTTGCTAAATTATGCCAGCATGCTCTTGCACCTTGATTCTTCCTCTTCATACATACCCCCAATGGTGCATTTATACCATCCTTGAGAGGTTCAAGAGGTCGAATTATGTTTGGTACAGACTTAGGGAGGTTGGGAAACGACCCCAACTGAAAACCCTGTCCCAAAAATGTGGAATTATTTTATTTTTCACATTTTTTGAGGTCATCCACGGGTTGCAAGCTAGTAAGGCGTGGATGTCTGTGTGTTGCACAAAGAAAACCTGTGGATATAAGAAAAAGTCACTTTTTTAAAGTGAATTTTATGAGGAAAGTTGGGATTTTGATTATCAAGCTAGGGAAAAGGGTTGGGCCATGCCACAAATGCATATATATGAAAATTTGTGCTATGACATATGTCCCCTAATGTGTGAGGTCATAAGGGAAAGTGATGGCCGAAACACATTACAACTCTAAAAGGCGAGGATGCAATGAAAGAATCTATGAAGGTTCCCAAGTCATCTTATCCAAAAACAAAAACCGTCATCCAAAATCAAGTAAGAGTATTCTCTATCCCAAGTCGGGCATACCCATGCTCAGGAGTGATGTAAGCATGGCCACCAAATCAAGTACACTATGGATCCATGGAATATATGAAAGTATGACTAATGACCATGGCCACGAACAATACACAGTAGATCCATGTGATATATATAAAGTAGGAAACATGGCCATGAGGAATACACAGTGGATCTATGTGAAAGTAGAACATAGCCACAAAGAGATACACAATGGAGATATGTCTCAAAATCAAGAACAGAGGATATATGGGACCAATAGAGTGAACAAACTGATTCTGTACAAGTACCAATGTCTATGGAGTGGTACAATATGTTAGGTAAGAGAAAAAAATATGTAATGTGCGTACTTCACCTGAAGTCTTCAAAACGATCCATCGTTGTACGAGCCTACACTATGTGAATAGATGTGCTCAAGTCAAACATAGTGAGAAACTATTTGATTACCGGTCATTGATGTATACTATTAACAAACATGATATAACCCACAGATGATGATAATGGGTGTCAAGGTACCATGGTACAATCTAACAAGTGTGAATAAATGAGTTGATTTCGAACACCTAGTATAATCTATCAACCAGGGAACATTTATGTATTCCCATTGTCAATAGCAAGGGAACCTGCCACTGATCAATGCAATCCCCAAGGTATGAAATATGACTCAAGATCCCTATCCCAGAGAAAGATGTGATGAATTTGATAGGAAGAGATCCATTGGAAGGAAGGAAAGGCATCCTCCATCATCCAGCATGAGGGGTAGCAGAAAGCCAAATATTTGGAAGGACTTGGACGAAAATATTGTAAAGACCACACAGAGGTACAAATTTGACATGCACAAGATGGAAATAGTGCATGACAAAGACTCTATGAATAGTAGTAGCCAATGCTGAAGACTACTAACAAAGACAAGGAATCCACCAATGGGGTCAAATGGAAACAAAGGTACGACACAAATCCCTATGTGTGATGATTATCGTTGATGTCAAACATAAGGGAAACCACTCAATTAAAGACCAATGATGGTTGTCATCTACTGAATGTAAGGTCACCTACCAATAATTGAAATAGGCTCAAGGTGCAACTATAGGTCATACTCTTAGAGCAATGTGTCAGAGTCGATAACAAAAGACCTGCCAACAAGAAGTCAATGGGGACCTTCTATACTAGCACGAGTAAAGGATAAAGATACGTGTGATGATGAGACAAAATTGACGGACTTGGGAAGGCCGACTTGAAAGGTAGAAGACTTACTGTAGAATGGGCGACTCATGCTAAAACTTCCCTTGAACAAAAACATGACACATTGTGTGACTTAGGTAGCATGACTATAAAATGGGATATATTTTTGATACATGAGGCATAAAAAAATGCTCCATATAGTTGGAAGAATAACCAATCGAGGGAGATTATACTCAAAACAAGAAAAAGTCTCTTAAATCCATATTGGACCCAAAATGATGAGATATTGACTCAATATTATGCTTTGTTCAAGGGAAAAAATATTGTTGCCAACAAAAGAGATAAACGGTTTCCCCCATTCTTTTTGGTTTTTTGATTTTTTTTGTATTTTTCATATTATTAAATCCTGAAAAGAATAAAAGAGTGTTATAGTACATTGGAGGAAATGAGTGTCGCGGGAAAGAAAACTAGTTCAAAAGCAAAAGGAACATACATATGCCCAATGTAAGGAAATCATGTGCAGGATAAGGACACTCAAGGAATGTTTCCTCCAAGGTTAATGTGTCGAGTCGCAAAGTCATAAATTGCAAGGTCGATCCTAAGGGAAAATGAAACAGGAAACAAATAATGCGAAAATGCATGGAGGGGAAAATCTAACCTGTATTCCAATTTAGAGATCATTAGCTGTCGGAATGGATAGACATGGAGAGAAAAGGCACCAAAGAAAAATGTATCCAAAGTCCTATATATAAGATGAAAAACACTTACCTAGAAGTTAATAAGTTCAATATAGAAACCTCTGATAAAAACAAGTATTATGGGATACAGAACTTGAAAACAAGAAACCCTAAAAACACAATATGTATAGAGGACCACAAATCCTTGCATCTTATGTGTAGTAGTGCTCCAGGTAGAGCCCATTGCTAGGATCAAGAAAATGGTTTCTTTGGTAACCATCCAGTAAATCTTCCAGTTCAGGAGGAGGTCAAAGATCCATAATCATAGATTCAAGGATGATCTCATCTAAAGGAAACTCAACATCCATGAAACCAGGGATTGATAACTCACAAATATCAGGGATCGAGGTCTTACAAACAAAAAGACTAGACTCAAGAGGAAACACCATATTACTCAGGCCAATATGGGGAAGCAAGGGCTCCCATGCCCCCATCAGATAAAACAACTGATCAATTTTTGATACTTTGTCTCGAGAAGGCAAACGTAACCATAAAGGATCCTTCTTACGAGAAATTGAAAATTGAGGATAAGACGCCACATAATTCACCCATGGCGGGGAAGAGTCTACTCGAACACTATCAACACACAAAGGGAAAATCTGAGCTAAAGTCAAAACAAGATGGAGATTATCAGATGAAATCTAATCAATACTGATAGTGCTTCCATTGTGAGGGAAATGCATCACACGAAAGAGTGTATAAACCACAACATTCATCGCATACACATAATCATGCCCAAAAAGTAAATTAAAGTCTAAAGGGAGTGGCACCACTAACAGATCAACTAGGACAATATTCCCACCTAATGTGATAGACAACTGAGGAAGAATCCCTAGACATTCACTAGGTCTTCTGTCGAAATCTAGCAACTCACTGGTAGTTGACACAAGCTTGGGAGAACCCAAATCTTGCCAAGACGAGGATGATAAAATAGTTGCAGAGGATCCTTCATCTAAAATTGTTCAGCGAATTCCTAATGAATTAACTCCAACATTTATCTAGAAGGTTGCAGAAGAAGGAAGGAAAGGCTCTACAAGATCATTCCAATCAAAGAAAACCATCCTAGGACTCAAAGGCAACATACTCAAAGAGAGTGGAATGCCCTCTTGTTTAGAGGGTAATGAAATGGGAATACTAAGAACATGGTAAAAAGACACATTAATCCCTAAAATAAGAGTGGGATCGGCTGAAGATTACATCAACAATATCACCTCCTTAAACTTGTCACTCTCCAAGAGAAGAGTGGGATTGACCAAATATTTCATTAACCCGACCACTTTCTCAACCATTGGTTGAATAAGATTCGAGATAACATGGTGAAGAGACACATCACCCCCCAAAACAAGAGTGGTATCGACCGAATATTACATCGGCATGACCACTTCATAAACCAATGATTGAATAGATTGCTAGGGAATTGAATATGACTCAGAACTAGAAGGGCCTTCATACAAGGACCACACTGCTCATACCATGACAATAGTAGAGCACAAATCAGTAAGGTGATCTCCTTTGCAAAGCTTACAAGGGAACTTGGGCTTAAATCCTATACATATAGGTTTCTCAACTGTATCAGTGCCCCAGTGTGACTCGCAGTGGCTGGTGGGTTTCCCCCAGCATGACTTGCAATGGCCAGGTCCTGATCTCGAACATGACCTGCATAGGTTGGTGACATTTGTCTAGTATGAATAGCAGTTCCTAGACTTGTTCCACCAGCATGACTTGTAGCGGATGGTTACTTGTCTTCAACATGACTTGCAGAGGTTGTTGACGCATCTCCAACATGACTAGAAGAGGTTGATTTTGCACTTCCAGCATGACTAGCAGAGGCTGGTTGTTGAACTCCAGTATGAATTACAGGTACTAGGCTCTTGCTCCCAACATGAATTGCAGAGGTTGGGTGCTATTCTTCAACATGACTTGTAGAGGTTGATAACCTATCTCCAATATGAATCACAGAGGTTGGTGACTTATTGCCAGTATGACTTGTAGTGACTGGACTTGTGCTTCCAACATGACTAGCAGAGGTTGGTCGCTTGCCCCCAACATAACTTTCATAGGCTAGTGATAGGTCTCCAAAATGACTAGAAGAGGTTGGTGAATTCTTATTCTTACTCTTCCTCTTCCTATTCCTTTTATACTTATGGTTATCAATAGCACAACTTTCACTAGAAGAGGGAGAAGGAGAAGGAGAAGGATTAAAGTCGGTGGATGCAGAAGGTGAAGGATCAAAATCCATACAATGCCCCTGACATAAGGTGCTTATCTGAGAAGCATCAAGAGCATTCATGACATTTTGAGTGGTCCACAACCAAATCGGTAGTTCTACATTCAACCTAGGAATGTTCAAAGTGGATATCAAGGGGGCACCAACATTTCCAAAGAAAGGAAAAGCACAAGAATTCCCTTGGGTAGGGGTCCCTTGGTTGGTATCCTCTAGAAATTTGGCCATAACTTTCTTATGCAGAGGTTCATCCCCTATGGGATTGTTCATGTCCATAAAAGTCTCACGCACTGATTCTAACAAACCAGTGGTATACAAACCCACACATTCTAGGAGGTGGCTCCACACTTTCAAGAGAAAGACCATGGGTCCTTCCTAACCAATGGAGTAGTTGGTCAACCATCCTAAATCAATGATCCAAAATTGGTGATACTGAAACACCCTAAGGCCAACTATACAAAGAAACACTCCAATAAAAATTCCCAAGAGAAACATCGCAGGAAAACACCTTCTCCAAAACTTCAGCCTAGGTGGATGAGGTCCTAAGTCTAAAGAAATAAAAAAGTGGAAAGGGACCTTCTAGACAAAGGAACGGGTTGATTAAGTCACGTGGACCAACGAACAAAGGACTGAGAAGTAGTTATCCTGACCTCCACTAACCATCCTTATCCGGTGCAAGAACCCATTCTTCACACAGAACCCTTTGATAGTACTGAAAAGTGTGATACAAAATCTTCCCCAGGTACCACAACAAGCCCCTACAGTCACCTCTGAGATCCCTAGGAAAAGTCACTAAGGTCACCAACTCCTAGTCAATGTCTAGGGGGTACAGTCGATAGTCGGGATCAAATGTATGGGCAGGGTAGTTAAGCCCGAAACATCGAAATCACCACCTCTCATGGAGGTATGGGTACTGATGAAACCCCCAATATACGATCTTTCCACTATGCTCATTTAAGCTTTGGAGGGGTCTCTACTCATCTCTCCTTTATGCAACCTCATGTTTAGCTCCTGTGTTAGAGGAGGCTCCCAACTATACTTATACAATAGTTGGATTTGAGACTCTCCCTAGCTCAGAATCTTATGTTCATTTTCAATGGCCTTGGAGATTTATCTCTCCAATCCTAATCCAAGGCCCTAACCCTAAACTCATTTTTGAACCCTAGAATCAAAGTCTAGTAAATTTTAAGTTTAGCATTCATTTTAGTAGTTGTTTTTTACTCAAAGGGTATTGAATTGCAACTAATGTTGTTTGAGACTTTTGCAAAAATGAAACTTATAAGAACAATGGAAAATAAAACTTTTACACTAATTCTTCAAATGAAAAAAAAAGTTTCAACAAGAAAATGCATGAACAATCCTATGCTATTAGCTTTAAATGCAATGTTCTTCTTTCCGGTGCAAGATGACAATGAAACCTTTTGAGAAAAGCAAAAGAAGAAAACATAGGATGTTCTTTCTTATTTTTCTTTTGAAATTATTTTAAGGTGAGAAGAAAACAAAAACCTAAGCTAACATCTTTTTCTTTTTCAAATGACAATGCAAAACAATGCAAATAAAGAAAGAGACCTAACTAGTATAAAAAATAGTTTTGTTTTTCTATTAAAGAAAAACTATCAAAAGGTGTTAAAAGAAACTATAGGATACACGATTCATGGCCCCCTTGGCCATGATGGGAAAATTATTTTCAAAATGAAAATCATTTTTCTTTAAAATTCAAGCTAAAAATAAGCCAAGAACACTCGGAAACTAAGAGCAAGATATTTTCTAGGACTTAGAAGTTTTCAAAGACTTAACATAAGAAATCACAAAATTGAGAAGCCCAGGATGACTCGGAGAATCCCCTAAATCTCTTAGAGACCGAAGAAAGAAAATATTCTTCAAAAATTGCACATAGGTCTACGATTGTGTGAACTGAGACTCGTGGATTTTTGCGAGTCATACACAGCAAAAACGTGTATATTTGTGATTGATATAACATAAAAGCGCCAATAAATTTTCACAATTGGAAGAATAAAAAAGGACTTTCAATAGGGAGACTCCCATAAACCTATGGAAAAGTTTCTAGATAAAAAAAAACTTTTCAACAAAGCTTGGAAAACTCATAGAAATAAAAAAGGGACACACAAGACACCCTACAATTGGCCCAAACTAGGAGAGACAAGTCCCCAGTATGGTCACCAATTATGATTAAGGGATTTTTCCCCTGTGACCTTGGGTCAAGTCACAACAGAGCAAGACCGAATTTAGAAGAAATAACCTAACCTCATCTATATCAATGCATACAAGAAATAACTACTTTTATGAAGAGAGAGAGAGAAAGAAATAAGGAGAGGCCTTGCACCTTGAATCCTTTGTTTGATGTCGATCCCCACTCTCACTTCTTGAAGCACTCCTGATCTCTACCATAACTAGCCTGCAATAGGAAATCAATAATAGGATGGTACAAGGTAGTTATACATTCAAATAACATATATCATGTGCATAGATTCAAATATACATGAAATACATTAGCATATAACATTACAATGAACCAATAAACACACAATAGGAGGGAAAGATAACTCTTATATTAACAACAAGGTGAGAAAGGTAGTTACAACCTAATTCAACCTTCAGTATTGGTTAGCCAACTACACTAGGTTCCTCCAAATACCTTCAAGCATCAACTCAACGGTGAGGATCTTCCTTGTATCACTCAATAGGGATAGGAACACACCCTGTATCTATATAGAAAAGGAAGGAACACTAGAAAAGGAGTTTCCAGGTATGGTATGCTACTAATAGAATGAAGGGATATAGGGAAACTTGCTAAATTCTGGCAGCACGATCTTGCACCTTGATTCTTCCTCTTCATCCATTCCCCCAATGGTGCATTTATACCATCATTGAGAGGTTCAGGTGGTTGAATTATGTTTGGTGCAGGCTTAGGGAGGTTGGGAAATAAGCCCAACCGAAAACCCTGGACGGAAATGTGGAATTATTTTATTTTTCACATTTCTTTAGGGAATCTGTAGGTTGCAATCTAGAAAGACATGGATGTCTACATGTTTCACAAAGGAAACCCATAGATATAAGAAAAAGTCATTTTTTTAAGTGACTTTTAAGAGGGAAGTTGGTATTTTGATTAGCAAGCTAGGGAAAAGGGTTGGGCCATGTCAAAAATGCATAGATGTGGAAATTTGTGCTATAACACTCATTGAGAGGATGGTATAGACACCTTTCCATGCTAGTGTGGAAACATTTTTTTATTAAAGCCTCTTTCCACCATTCAAGTTTTCTAGATATAAGTCACCGAACAAACTTAGCTCCCATTTCCAAATTCATTGGGACTGGATATTTTATTTCTAGACTCCCATTCTCTTTTGGAGCTCTAATTGTGTTCCAATTGACAAGGTGAAATTTGTTTGTGTTGGTTTTCCCACCTTACTACTTCAAATCAAATATTTATTTTCCAACTTGTTGCATGAAACTTGTTACTGCCAACAAGGTTGAACATTGAAAAATAGGAAGGGGCGATAACATAGACTTGATTAGCACTACTTTACCTATTGGATTTGACCAATGTGAGCCCCACTATTGCAATCTATTCTTGATTTTATTGAATACACTTTGCCAAATATCTAGAATTGGATTTCCTATAGTGATTGGCATGACCAAATATTTAAAGGACTTCCAATTTGGTAATCATGGGAAGGATAAAATTATTTATATGTTTTGAAGAATAAGTTTGCTTATATTCCATCCATAAATATGAATTTTATCACTTCTTACTTTGCCTCCATAAGCACTTAAAAATTGATATAGAACAATCTCAAATCATGTGGCAATAATGTATGAAGCTCCACCCAACAGGAGAGTGTCATCGACAAATTCAAAGTGATTTATTTCCCTTACACCTCTTTCTATACTAATCCCATGCAGATTGCCCAAAACTATTTCTCACTCTAATATGTTTCTTAGAGAATCTGCCATAATTATATAAAGTAGGGGGAGAGGGGACATCCTCGCTTTAGTCCTCTTTTAGACTTGAAGAAATCTGTTGGCCTACCATTCACAAGGGATGTGATCCAAGTGGATCCTATGCAATATTTCACCCAAATAATGAAATATTTTGCAAAACCAAATTTGCGAAGAACATCAAATAAAAATGAATGTCTTACCCAATAAAATTCATTCTCCATAGCCATTTTGATAAGAATTCATTTTCTTTGTTTTTTCTACTGGCATGTATCGTCTCTTGAATCAATATTATATTATCAATGATATGTCTTTTCTATATAAATCCACCTTGACTAACAGAGTTAATTTTAGGGAGATATTTTAAGCATGTTTTCCATTATCTTTGTCGGGATCTTGTAAGAGGAGTTACATAAAGAAATGGGTTGGAATCTTGAAAAAAAATATGGATTGACCTCTTTCGAGATTAAGTCTAAAAAAGAGGAGGTGGTACTTTCACCAAGATTCATATTCTTTTGCAAGTAGCTAAGACTCCTTTTTAGGTCAGATTTGATCAAAGACCATCAAGCCTAGAAAAAGGGAATTGTAAAGCCATATAGACCCGGGGATTTATCTGGATCAAGACCCCATATCTCTTTCACAATATCCTCTTTTCCTATCTCTTTAATTAGTTGTATATTTTCTTCACTGGACACTTAATGATGGTATATTTTCTAGGATTATAGCATCACCAACATAATGATCCTACTCCTCCTCTATATAAGGCTTCAAAATGAGATTGGCCTGCTTCTTTAATGGAAGCAAAATCAATCAGACATCTTCTATATTCAAGGGATATCTCATTCATAGTATTCTTCTGAAGTCCATCTTTAGTTTGCTTGGGGTAAAATGTGTTTTTTTTCCCCCAATTTTAACCAAAGAATCTATGATTTTAAATGCCAGACCTCTTCCTCTTTCTGGTTAGCTATATGAATTTTCCAACAAAAATCTCTTTCTTCCATGAGGTCATTCTTCGTTACCTCCCCTTCTTCCATTTTAAATTGCAAATTACTAAATTTGGATTGTAGATCTGATTTCTCTCGAGCTAGAGAAACGTTGGAGATGTTAGCCCACTCTTTTAATGTTGCCTTTATTTCCTTTAGTGTTTCTTCCCATACATAGAAAGGGGGTCACTTGATTGGTCTAGTCCAAGTCTAAAAAATAATCTCCACAACTTTTCGATTTTGAAGCAAGAGAGGGTTGAACCTATAGGGGATGTGATAGATATCTTGATGCAAATGCAAGGTAAGCATGATAGGAATATGATATGAAACATTGGAAGGGATGATATTTGAAGAAATAAATTCATTTCCAGAAAGAATATCAATGTCTATAAGAAAACAATCCAATCTAGCAGTTATATGTCTTGGACCTACTCTCGTATTTGTTTATGTATACTTCCATATTTTTAGTTTTATGTCCACTAGGTCCCAATCATCTATAACATCCTCCATGCTCTCCCTAAATGGATCCTTTATGATATTGCTTCCCCCTTTTTCCTTGTTTGATAAGACTACATTAAAATCCCCACCTACAATACTATTCTTTATCTATTTTGAACCTCTCAAGGCCAATAATGACCTCCAACATTAAATATGTTTCCCTATAATGAACAAGTATGTAGACATTGAAAATATGAAATCTCATACCTGAATTTTGATGGGTGAGACTGGAAAGGACCCAATGTTGCATGCTTTGAGTATGTATCAAATCAAACAATGTATTTCCCCATACGATGTATATTTCACCCGATGCTCTTCTAGAATTTATTGCTACTGTTGTGTTGATATTCCGTTATTTCCTACTTGTACTTATCATTTACACTTCATCTAATTTAGTCTCTTGGATGATGACTATCGTTTGCTTCTCAAATATGATAATATCCCTTAATTTGTCTTCCTTGTTCCCACTACTCATGCCCCTACAATTCCAGTAGACAATAATCAACATTTAACTGATGGAAATTTGATGTTGCCACTGTTTGAACCTTCCAGTGGAACTTGAGTCCCTTGATTTATACTTGCTTGAAGTTTCATACCAATTCCTAAGAAAATTTTAATAGTTGTCTAGATCCACACATTTTTTCTTTATTCACTGCCTCCTCACACTTTTCCTTTAATGGTTTACACCTAGGGTTTTTTAGAAGACATTCCTCGTCTAGCTCTTCCTCATCATGTTGTTGTTGGGTCTTCTTCCTTGTCATCACTCCACTTGATTGAGGGTAAAATGTGTTCAATATTAATTCTATTTATTGTTTCTCTTGAGGAAAATAACCTTCTGGAGTGAGATGGGATTCAACTTGAGATTCCAAGTATATCGATTGCACAAAAGATTAAGGGATAATGATAGGTCCATGCACTTCATTCTATTTGGGAAGGGGGTCCAAAAGAGACATGGGTTCCTTTGAGGGGGGAGTAGAAGGACCAAATTTTGGTTGAGAGAGAGCTTCATAACTATTTGTTGTAGGGGATGATTTTATCTTTTGAACATTAGCTCCTCTTGAAGTCACTTTCTTTGTGTTTAGTTTCTTATTCACTATTTTCCATTGATATTGTTTTTGTATTGTAGATTGATTCACAATGTTGTTTTTGCAATATTTAGCAAAAATCCCATGTTCATGACAGGTTTTGAACTTGAAGGGTAATGGCTCATAGTCCAACTTCTAGATGTGTTTCTAGTTGTCCAAATTGAAAAACCTGCCTCAGGAAACCCTTTTCCTAAATCAACTTCCACACAGATTCTTGCACATGCAAAGATGCCATATTTTGGTTCAAATTTATCAATATACTTATCCAATGTATTTTTAATAATTCTCAGTGAGTCTCCGTTCCAACAATGTAAGAGAAACTAAGGAAATCAAATTCATATAGGAACAACCGAAGGAATGCTCGATAGTAGGTCAAAATTTGGAGTCCAGTGGTTGAGGTAAGTATCCCTTTTACCCATAAAGTAAGGACCACTCTAGAAGATGAGGTTTCTTTCCTCTTTCTTTTCAAACAAAAAAGCATAAAACCCTCTTCCACATAAACACCAAGAGATAGTTCCTTTTATCATTGCTACCCAGTTATTTTGCATCAAGATGTCCATTGATATTTGTTATTGCACGGTTTGTACTTGTGAAAATCTCATCAAAAGTAGCCCAAATCTTGTGTAACTACATGAAATCCTACCACTGACACCTTAGTAATAAATCCCCTCGTTTTAGTGATGGAGGAGGTCCACCATATGGGAGGCTTCCTCGGTGACCTCAAGGGATCAAAGTAGAAAGTGTGTTAGCCAAGCCTACTTACCCCTCCCTTGATCACCTAAGATCGGTCTAAGTCAATGGAATGGATGAGGTATGGAGCTGTTTGAGTACCTTCCTAGAACAAGAACACTTTGTAGCATCCATAATATGATTTCCAAGTACAAACATGCAATTATTACCTGATGAGACACTAGACAAATGAAAATTGTGATAGTTGGTACAAATTTGTAGTAGTACACCAGTCTTATAACAAAAATATAATTTGTAACAACAACAATAAATATGCTTCAGAATTGCAACAATTGACAAGGAAAACTTAGCATAAATCCACTAGATTAATATCCAATTTTTAGATGCAATTTCTAGGTATGTTAGACCACCTTTAGATCAATGTATGCAACAAATAAGAGTGTATTCAGATGGTTGTAGAAAATTTTTGTAACAACAACAAGTTTGCAATCAAATTAGCTCAAGTTAGTATTAGTAAAGTTATTAGGAAGCTTGAGAGATTGGAAACAAAGAGTTTGTTGATCACTTTCACCACAAGAGAGCTTAAATATTAGTTCCTTTGAGGGCTATGGAGTTTTTACAACAACAATACAATATACTTGGAGATGAAAATAACAAAGGTTTAAGAGGTAGGGCTTAAACTATAATGTGATAGCACATTGGGACCTTAGGGTTTAAGCCTTAATGAGAAGGATCACTAGAGTGCAAGCACTTTTGGGCTCTAGCAACCTTTTTTCCCTTCTTAAGTACTTCAAATAGGTCCATATATATATATATATATATATATATATAAATATATATATATAGATATATAGATATAACATCACTCTATTAAAATGTATCCATCTAAATAACTTTCTCACTTCATATGATTTATGTGGACTTGAAATATATATATATATATATATAAGAGTAACCTTTGTATTGTTATTTCTATATTTTTCTCTTTCAAAATGACTTAATAATAGGCTTCCATAAATATAGAATCGTCTTCATTATGTAAGTAATTATGATGTTAATTAATAAACTTTTTCTTTGGTAGATCAATAACTAGTCCTTGTTTTTTAAGTGTCTCTACATATCTTCAAGTAAAGACTAACTTGTTTTCCGAACAAAAAAGGGTTACAAGTAGGGAAAATTTTAGGGGATAAATTCCACCCATGGGCTAATTTTCCATATTTTTTTTTTTCCAAAAAATGATTTGCCAATTTCCATTTTATTTGCCCAATTTTATAGCATAAAAATATTTAACTCTAAAATTTGCCAAAATTTTCTAGAAACTATATAAAATCTATAGAATTTTTAATATTTCTACAAAATAATTGTCAAACATTTTATGGTTGACATTTTAAGAATGTGTAAGATTACTCAAGGTTTCTTCACTTTAAGATAAGTATGGATCCTTAAAATTTTCCTTGGTCATAATGATGAAAAATATTTCCGAACAAAAAAGGGTCATGAGGATGAAAAAAGGTTGCTTCCTCTCTTATTGCTAGTTTCCGAACTAGCTTTGGTTTTGGTCCTTTCAATAGCATCCATGAGGCATCCAAGTTGGTATGGGATAAATATTGAAAGCATTTAGGAAATAAATACTTTATACATATTGTAATAATATGGAGCATGAATTTAAATAAAACACCTATACCTATGGTGTATTTCTATCTCGATGTATGTTGGTTCATTCCATCATTTTAATGATTATATGCTTTAATAGAGTGTTTTATTTTTTAGAATTAATCAAAGCGAGTGAATTTGGTGGGAAGTTGAAGTAGTGTGGAACTACTTTATTGTTTGGTAAATTGTGTAATGCTTGGTAAGTAGGTAGTTTTTTCATATCACTTGAACTATAATATGTGATACTACTAGGTACTCATGACAATGGATATGTACATGTGTGGAAATCTATTAATGAATTGTGATAATTGTATTTCATTGAAAAACATTTATCTGTATGTTTTTTTGAAAATTGGAGTTGTGCAATAATTATGTCTATGTGGAATAGGGTTTATTGGAATAAAATGAACGTTTTCAAAAAGTTGACACGACAATGGATATACACCTGTGTGGAAATGTATTAATGAATTGTGATAATTGTACTTCATTGGATAACTTTATCTCCCTGTCTTTTTAAAAAATAGGAGCATTGTAATAATTATGTCCATGTGGAGTATGGTTTCTTGGAATAAAATAAACTTTTTCAAAAAATAATTTGAATAAAATTTATTTGTATGTTTTTTGAAAAAATGGAGTTGTGCAATATTTATGTCCATGTAGAGTAGGGTTTACTGGAATAAAATAAAAAAATTCAAAAAAGTTTGTACAATACAATAATTGTATGTAGTGTAATGCAGGGCCACTTTGATGGTTGGATGGTGATGTGTTAAAGAGTGGAAATTGGTTCTTTGGATAATTTTTGGCATATAGTAATTGTGTTCATGTAGAGTGGGGTAACGAGTTTTTACTAGAATAAACTTTTTTAAAAGATAAAGGTAATATAATAATCAGGGCATTGTTTACTACGTGGTGGTGTTTTTTTTAGTGTCTTTTCATACCTTAAAGTAAAGACTAACCTATTTTCCAAACAAAAAAGGGTCGTGAGGATGAAAAAGGGATGCTTCCTCTCTTGCTACTAGTTTCCAAACTATCTTTGGTTTTGGTCCTTTTAATAGCTCCAATCAAGAAACCAAGTTGGTACGAGATAACTATTGAAAGCATTTAAGCGATAAATCATTTATATTTATATATCATCCATTTATATATATCGTAATGATATGGAGTATGCAATTAAATAAAAATATATATCTATGGTGTATTTCCATGTTGATGTGTGTCGATTCATTCCATTAATTTAATGATTATATGTTTAACATAGTGTTTTATTTAGAATTAATCAATGATGAGTGAATTTGGTGGGAAGTTGAAGTAATATGGAACTACTTTATTGTTGGGTAAATTGTGTAATGTTTTTTAGGTGAATTGTGTAATGTTTGGTAAGTATGTAGTCTTTTAATATCATGTGAACTATAATATGTGATACTCCTAGGTACTAGAAGTTGTTACCTATTTCCAATCTTTTTTTAATGAACAGGGGCAGAAAACTTTGTGGGCACAGCTAGCGAAAATCAGTCTTTATCCAAGGATTGTATCGAAGGAAGAAGTCTCATCATTAGAACAAGTTGTAACTATGGAGGAATTATCGGATGTTCTAAAAGGATTCGCCAAAGACAAGAGTCCCGACCCAGATGGGTGGATAGTCAAATTTTTCCTTTTCTTCTTTGATTTGGTTGGTCCTGACTTACTTGCAATGGTTGAGGATACTAGAATTCAAGGTGAATTCATTCGGTCGATTAACTCCACCTTTATTGCACTAATTCCAAAATCCAATCGGCCTTTATCCTTCTCCAATTATCTTCCTATTGCACTGTGTAATCTATGTTACAAGATTGTTACAAAGATCATAGCGAGAAGAAATTGACCCATTCCCCCACATTCACTGTCCAAGGAACAGTTGGGATTTCTCAAGGGTCGTCAGATTCTGGGTGTTATTGGTACAACACAAGAGTTATTTCATAGTATTAAAGCAAAGAGATTACATGCTATTATTTTGAAGTTGGACCTTAAAAAGGCATATGATTGCACGAATTGGGATTACCTAAGATTGATGCTTCTACAGTGAGATTTTGGTCATCATATGACTAAATGGATTATGGGTTGTGTGACATCAGTATCACTCGTCATTTTGATCAACAGAGAGGCTACAAATTTCATCAACAGCGGGAGAGGATTGCGTCAGGGATGTCCATTGTCTCCTCTTTTATTTATCCTTGTGATGGAGGGGTTGAGGCTCTCACTGAAAAATAGTTACACAGAAGGGCAGTTGATGGGTATAAAAGTCTCTCGAATGGTAAGGCTCCTCCATCTCTTATTTGTGGATGATGTGATATTAATGTCAAATGCATCTTTTAATGAATGGCAGAAAATACATACTATTTTATATGCATTTTGTGGTGCTTCTGGTTTGGAGATCAACGTAAAAAAGTCTACTTTCCATCATTTTGGTGTACAACAGGCTTTTCTTAATCATTTGAATGCACTGTTTCATTTCAGTATCATGAGTTTGTCAGTGGGTTTTAAATACTTGGGTTATTTTTTAAATATGGATAGTTATAAGGTGGCTAAATGACAGTGGCTTCTGAAGAAATATGAGCATAGAATCTGTCACCATGTGTAACTGCTTCCTATCTCTAGGAGGTAGATTTGTTTTGATAAAGGCAGTGCTGGAAAGCCAACCGATATAGTGGTTAGCTTTAGCACATATTCTAGTTACTGTCTTGAACCAGATCCGCAAGATGAATTTCTCTTTCCTGTGGTCTGGCGCAAAATCTCCATCTTCCTATCATTTATGCAAGTGGGAGAGATTAGCTAGGCCAAAAAAGTTTGGTGGTTGGGGGATAAGAAACATCTTCTATTTATCGAGAGCCTTAGCTACAAAATCTCTTTGGCTAGGTTTGATGCATCATGGGATATGGCAGCGGGTTCTGAAGGATAAGTATCTTCCTCACACATCAGTGATAACTTGGTTGCACATAGTTGATCCTTTTGCTCATTCTGGCTCACAAACATGGAGGAATTTGTTAAATGCATTACCATTTCTTGTGCACTGGCTGGCTTGGAAACCGAGGGCGGGGGATTATATTATTACAGGTAAGGATGAAATCTTGGTATAGGTAAGTGTTCCTATCCATCGATGGAGTTGAAAAAACATTTAAATGATCACCAGGTATATTATCTTTACCAAGCAAGAAGAGCTTTGACAATAGGCTCGATTTGCACCAATTGGATAAACAGTTTAGACTTGGGCCTGGTGGGCAATCTTCCATCTGAATGGGAGAGATACAAACTTTGCTTGATTGATGCGAGCAT
>JZKD02S2443113.1:96025-111503 GCA_000966675.3 Picea glauca
TTCCCCTACTGCCGAGTGTCATCTGTCCTTCTCCACTCTTTAGTCCAGTTGGTCCTTTCCCCATCTCATCATCCACTCACCACCTGCCATGTGTCCCTCTCCCCTCCATGTCAGCCTCCCACTAAAATGTGCCCATCACGTCTCTTCTCCTGCCTCTTCCGCTTATCTCCTTTTGCCATGTGTCTCCCTTGTAACCTCTCTCGCCCCCTCATCTCTTCATGCCTCGCCCTCATAGCTTTGGTGCCACTATTCCCTTCATGCGCCCCATTCTTTGCACTAGACTCCACGCCTATTCATCAGGCCGTTTAACTAATCCAGGTGGCAGCGCGAAGGGCCGTCCACGTCCCCGAGGTGCTGAGTTGGCCAAACCATCCTCAATCCCAAGGAAGCAGTTATTGAAGTGGTTGGTGGTGGTTAGACATCGTCTCCGCCATAATGGGAAGGTCCGACGATGAATTAAAGGCACGTCGATTCACCCACGGAGCTGTCAGAAGTCCGATTGTGTCCACCGTTGGTGCACGATTATTCAAAGATTGCAGGTGCAGATTGTCAGAAGCCATGCAGATGCAATGTGTTTAATGCGACGTCTCAGTTTTGTTGTTGTTGTTGTTTTGAGTATATGTAGGCATTTTCGCCATTTTGGTATCTATCGATGGTAGAGCGAAGCTCCCGACTATAAAGTTTTAACAACCATTCTGGTTTCCTGGTTATGCATCTGTGTTTGAGATTTCTTGTTTTATGACAAACAGTTTTCCTTTTACATCTATGTTTCGTCTCGTGCCAGAGAGTTCATGATCGAATGCTTTGTATGAATTAGCAAAATTATGTTATGATAAATGATTTATTGTTGCATTACTATTTTCTCTGGTTTCCTACGTTTGGGTGTAAGAAGATCTTGCCCTCAGGTGCCTGCTCTCACAGTCTGTTAGGAACCTAACGTTTATAACAGTAGCCTGCACTCTTCTTATACAAGTCTTCCACCTACTCACCTTTATTACAACTCATTGTTTGGAGTTTCTCTAAGACCTCACTCGCTCATGCATGCCCGGCCTAGTTTCAGAGTTGAGATGATATCGTTCTGAGTTCACTTCCATTTTATCACCCTTTTATAAACAAATCGTGACATAAAACTGATGGGTGTCAGGCTCAGCTCCTGCAAGCAATCTAGGAGTGACTTCTGACGCTAACACATGCCAAAAGCAAATTCTCATACAGTGTTGGTGTAACTGCATTTTACCGCATTTCATGGTGGTCCCTAGAAGTTCGTACCGACCACGACCATCTTTGGTTACCATATGCTATGACTCCATTACAATCACACCCACAACCATCAACTTTATGTGCCGTCAAGCCAACTATTTTTGCACATATTATCTTTATGTCACGTCAAGCTAGTTGACGACCATCTTTGGTTACTGTATGCTATGATTCCATTACAATCACACACACAACCATCTACTTTATATCTCGTCAAGCCAGCTATTTTTGCACGTATTATCTTTATGTCACGTCAAGCCAACTATTTTGGACGTATTTTCCAAACCTTTTTAAAAATCCATCCCACACATAGAAAACCTAAAGGTTGTGTTCTTGAACCTATTCATAGGGATATTTCCTCACAATAGAATAAATCCATCATTTTTTTCTTGTTTTCCTTTTTTTTATTTTTTATTTTGATGTACTCTAATCGTTCTAAGAAATGATTTTTTTCTGGTTATGTTTTTTAGGGATCTTTGTTTGAAATCTGGTGAAAAATGGTTAAATTGGTAGATTTGAGTGATTATATATGTATAATCCGAGTCTCAAGAGTTTTTTAGCATACTCAATCCATTTTTATATTCAAAAATGGATTTTAAAGAACAAAAAATAATGATTTTGTGCACACTGAATTCCAACAAAAAAAACAATTTCTTATAACAACTAAACAATACCATTTATTTTCTTCCAAACAATTAATTAAACTAAACAAAAATATGAGCTCTCATTCTCTAAACAAAGAAAGAAATTCCATAAATAGCCCAACCAAACCAAGGCAAAAATCCAAGAACAATAAGCTAAAGGAATTACATTAACACTATTTCAATAAAAGGAGGAAAACTAGCTGAATATTTTTAGGAAAAAGGTTAATGAAGACATTTTTCTAATTATTATTAAAAAATAAATATTAATTAATATGGACAATTTGTTTGATGTCTTTCCATCACTGATAAATAAATGCTAAATTTAAATTTTCACATTTTGACATCATACAATAAATAAATGTAGGAAGTCAAATTTAAACTTTAACATTTTAATAAGCATCAATTTGGCCATCATTTATTTTAAACCATAGAATATGATAAACAAGAGAAAAAATACCCCTATTTCCCCAGTTTATAAATATAATTATTATCATGATCAAAATTATAGACATGCTTGTTATGTGATTATTGAAAGATAATTGACCTTTGATAAATTATGTAATGCAACTATTTGGTTATGAATGCAACAGGGAGATGTTGAACTGCTGTTGAAGGGATGACCTTCACAAGTTACGATGTCATGAGAGAAATGGTGCAGGAGGGAAGCTATTACTCGTTGAAATGACCCTACCAGGAAGTACCCTATTAAATTAAAACAATGCAGACCTTGAACTATCCTTAGCCCTGAATACACACACACACACACATAATCATTTGAGCATGTAAATAACTCAAATCTCTGTTATATCTTAAGTTGAAAGACAAAATGACATAACTGCTTATTATATGTGTTGTTGTGATTATATGTGTGTGTGTGTGTGCACCTGTGTGTCGTGGTGTTTGGATCCCTGCAAAAAAGGAACCTTTCAGGATAAGATGAAATAAATGTACCCTAGGTAATCAATGGAGTGCCTTGGACCAAGACGAGAGCTCTTGGAAACTCGCTAAGTCTCAGGAAGAATCCCTCATGAAATTGACTAAGTCCTGAATCAGACTAATAACTGGGAGGAAAACCCATGTTTTGAGTCTAAAGGAATTGTCGTCGTTGGATCGACATAGCAAATAGATCTTGACCCTTCCTTGGAGCTTGAAGGGTTAGCAAGGTTGCGTGTCGGGCAAGAATGTCGACAATGATAAAGGTGTCGATGAAACAATGTGAGTCACTGATTTATAGTAGGTTGGTGTTAATCTCCACCGTAGATCTCTAAAAACCATTATCAACATCCAAATGGACGATGACATCGTGGATGACATGACATGCCAGCAAGGCAACCAAAATGTCCCTAGGATGACAAGTGTCACCTGTTGTGTGGTTGATATGACATCAATGGTTCTTGAAGGTCAAGAGGCCTATAGGTCTTTGAATCACCATCTAGATTGTTGGATTCCCCCACTCGAGAAATCTCATCCATACGTTGACAGAGTGCCAATGAGGGTCTCGAGAGGAAAGTTGATGATGATATGGGCCTAAGGATTGTTGAGAACTATCAATCTCATCAGGGATGTGGCAGCGATGAGATATGGACTGCTATTTTTAGATCTATCGTTGGCGAAATATGAAAGGTTGGCATGGTTGAGCGCTTGCCAAGAATGTCGACGATGATATGGGATACGAGAAGAGAAATGGCAGTCGTTGACTGGCGTAAGAGCATGGCGAGGCGATAGTTGTCGATCTATGGTAGGTCCCACGTGATCAACATAAGAATTGATTAGGACTGGAAATAACCTCCCCGCTAGTTGAGATCGCCGACAAAGTCAGAGCTATAGGATGCTCAGATCGAGGACTGTTGGATCGAGAGTAGTCCTGATATAGGATCATCGTCAAAACTTTTAGTATTGTGGTGTTTGAGGCTCTATGGGAGTAAAACCCCGACGAGGACAAATACTTTTAAGATTGAATGATTTTTGTTGATTGAAGCAAGGGCTAGAACAAATCTTAGTGGTTGATACATCGCAAGGACCTAGCATATTTCCTTGGAAAGTGGCGGTAAGAGGAATGATATCACCCCAACCAATGTGCTTGGGACACGTGTCAACACATGGAAGATAGAAACACATACCCCATGATGACGTGTAGACCCACCTCAACCGACGTGTCATGATGCAGGTGGTGCCACATGTCAAGTAAATATTGTGCCACGTGTCATGGATTTTTGTCCCTTTTGTGGAAGAGTTTCTTGGGAACATGTGTGCCATGTGTCATGCCAAGAGGCAAATACACGTGGCAACAGATGCCAGGTGGCAGGTACATGTGGCAAGTACCTAGGATGAGGTCATAAGAGACTTGGGTGGGAGGAACTTTGAGCCATCGTGAGTCATTAAGATCCATCAGAGGTAGATATGGATAAATTAGGACCGTTGGTCCCATTGTGGCACAACATTGAAGCTCGAAGGTCAGAGTAGCATGGAGGCCTAAAGTATAGGTACTCCGACAGGAGGACTACGAGAGACAATATGGACCATGGATCGACAACCAGTTAGGAAGTGATCTCTGTCGTCAAACGACATGAGAACCATATAGGCAAAGATAAAAATTAAGAATGATGTCATGATGATGCAGAGTGCCAACGTGTCTAGAGGGAGGCCACATGGTTGCCTGTAATTGCTTGAAAAAAAATAGGACCATGGACCCTGTTGACTTTAAACTCCTAGGACAGGTGGCATGATCTTACTCTTCAGAGCTAAGGAGTATGGGGAGATCTTGACCGTCCATCGGAGTTGGATTATTAGAGTGCTTGAGTCATCGTGGGGCAGGTGAGCTCCGACGGAGTGACTTTGAAAGCTAATCTGGGTCATTGGTTCATGTAATGTCTAGACGTGATCTTAGTCATTGATCTTGGTGGGTCCCACAAGGATCTAGGGAAGAAATGAGGATCATGTCAGACTTTAACTGTGATGCAAGTGGAGAAATCCGAATGGATATGAACTATTGATTTGGAGGAACAGACAAGTTGAGGATTCAGTGGGTCAAGTGGAAGATTCCACGATAGCACCAGGTCGGATGACACTTGTGGTAGTAGCCACATGGATGCCACATGGAAATAAGGTGACGTATGATTCAAGAAATTCTAAGAAACTTTACAAGGCCATAACTTATTATCCAGAACTTGGTTTTGAGTATGGTGGTATTCATTAGAAATCTCTTAATGAGAAGAAGATGACGATGCCCTCTAAAAGAGGCCTCGAGATGGTTAAGGAAAAGAGAAAAAGTTGTAAGGAAAAGAGAAAAAATTGCCACCCCATCCCTTAAAAGGGTACTTAGGGGTTCGAGGATCTTACAAGGTGGTATCAGAGCAGACAACAACACTTGGCTTGCTTGGGCTCATGAAAGAGTCAGATAAACTTTCTTAGATAAATTTTAAGGGGGAGGGAACCCTACCCTATCCTATTTGTAAGAGTCTATTAAAACCTTACTACTGAATAGAGGATTGTGACTTTCAACTATTTTTACATGTTTTAAACCTAAACTGAATGATGTTGTTATATGCTAAATAATAAAGTTGATTTCATCTTATAGAATTTTATTGTATACATTGTCAATGGTTTAATGGATAATTAACTACCAGAAAATGTTTATTATCAACACTTAACCATTCAGTGGATTTCTAAGAAAATCTATAAGCGTAAAGGATGGTGACCTATCGTGAAATGGGAGAAATCTCCCATAACAGAGAAGCAGAATCTAATGAAAGGAGAGTGGTAGAAACCCCTCCAAATATATGATACTGTGAGAAGTCTTATGGTAGGGCTATAAAGATTTAATGTCGATAATGAGAGGCTTATGAAAGAGAAAGAAAACAAAATTGAAATAAATGTGGTCTCTCTACAAATATTGTCAGATATACAAAGGTAGATGTAGCATGCGCCAACAACTAGTAACATGGATAGACATCATCCCAACAAAACCCAGAGTCTACCTGAAATACAAAGGCATGGTCCTGAAAGAAACAATGCAAGAAGAAGCGCTCCCAAGAAGGCCCAACATGGAGCCAAGAGGCATGCCAAAGTCAAGGGTTCATCTGAAGATTCCTCTAGTGAAGGCACAAAAAGATCCCAGGAATTGTCTAGTAGTGAGACTAGCTCACATTCTTAGAGGAGAAGAAAGAGGAGAAAGCACTCTAAGGGAAGTGACCTTGAAGAATTTAAGAAAGACAAGCCACCCACTTTTGATTGGGAAATAAAAAAGGGGGAAGAAGCAAAAGCTTGGATTCTTGTTCTGAAGAAGTAATTCAAAGTTCATGACTACTTTGAAAACTTGAAGGCCTGAATAGTTATATTTAACTTGAATGGAAAGGAATCTATCTAGTGGGAGGACCTTACAAATTTAAAGGGAATCCATGATAAGGAGTTATATTAGGGAAAAATTAAGAAATAATTCAAGAAGAAGTATATGTCTAAAAGGTACTATGATGAAAAGACCAAGGATTTCTATGAACTCAAACTAGAACAACTCACCATAGATGAATATATCAACATGTTTCTGGAGATGATGAGGTATGTGCCCTATATAAAGGAAGAAAATGTGAATATGCAATGATTCCTTAGTGGGATTCATCAATTCTTCTAGAACAAAATTGAGTTTGATGAACCTAATACCCTGGAAGATGCCATTTAGAAGGCTAGGTACTGCTATGAACAATTCAACCACAAGGAATAATTTCCCAAGGACTGGAAGAAGAAAGGTAAACTGGGATACAAGAATAAGGGGGTTAAACCCTCAAAGTTTAATAATTATGAGAGGAGTTCTAAGATGATCTTTCCCACTAAGAGTGTGAATCAACAAAACTTTCTATCTCATAGTGGAAATAAAACCTTTGGATTATCTCTGGGAAAGATTGATAATACAAAGAGAGAGCCATTGAAATGTTGGGTATGAAAAGAAGAACATCTATTGAGGGATTACCCTCATAGGGTACCAGAGAGTAGAAAAGTATACAACGTCCAGGAGGTTACCACAGTTGATGATGTAGCCAGAAGTATACCAAAAATTCATGCAGCCTTGGATAATAGACAAGTAGACCACCAAGCCTCAGTGGTGCAAATGGAAGGTATGATTAGCAACCATCTTGTTTCTATTATGACTGACCATGGTTCTAATTTGAGTTATGTTTCTTCTCCAATGGTTGAGAAAAGTGAATTACAACAAGTAAAACATGCTAAACCATGGTTGGTATAGTTGGCCACTGGAACAAAGAGGAAGGTAACATAGTTCTTACCAGCATGCCAATTCACTATGAATGGGTTGTCTACCCAAGAAATAATTAAACATACTCCCTTTAGGATCTTATGACATGTTGATTGGCATGGATTGGTCGGATTCCCATAAATCCAAGTTAGACTGTTACAATAAAACATTAGAGTGTGAAGATGAGGAAGGGAATAAAAGGACCCTACAAGGAATCCAAAAGTCTGTCTCGGTGAGACAAATATCAACCCTTCAAGTGAAGAAGTATTGCAGAAAAGGATGTCCTTTGTATGCAATACAAGTACTAAACTCTGTTGAGGAAAGTAAACCAAGCCTAGAGGACCATCCTATATTGAGAGACTATAAATATGTGTTCCCAGAAGAGGTACCAGGTCTACCTTCAAGAAGAGACATTGATTTCTCAATAGAACTTGTACCTGGAGCGGTGCCAATTTATAGAGCACCTTATAGGATGAGTACTCTAGAGCTAGTTGAGCTCAAATTTCAACTAAAGGAAATGTTGGACAAAGGTTATATTCAACCTAGTGTGTCTCCTTGGGGAGCACCAACCTTGTTTGTGAAAAATAAGGATGGCACTCTCATGTTGTACATAAACTACAAAAAACTCAACAAAATGACAATTAAGAATAAGTATCCCTTGTCAAGAACTGGTGACTTATTTTACCAGTTAAGGGGTGACAAAATATTCTCCAAGATTGATTTGACATTTAGATACCATCAAGTTCATATTAAGGATGAGGACATCCACAAAACAACCTTTAGGATGAGGTATGGGAACTACGAATTTGTGGTGGTACCATTTGGGCTTACCAATGCACCAACCACCTTCATGTGTTTGATGAATAGTGTGATCAACAAGTTTTTGGACAGATTTGTGTTAGTTTTCATTGATGATATCCTAATCTATTCTAAGAGAATGGAACAACATTAAGAGCACCTCAATTTAGTGCTTAAAGTGCTAAGAGAGCACAATCTCTATGCAAAGTTGAGTAAGTGTGACTTTTTCCAAAAACAAGTCCATTAATTAGGCCATATCATCACCGAGGAAGGGGTGGTAGTTGATACTAATAAGATCAAATCCATTATGTATTGGACTACACAAAAAGATGTAACTGATATCAAATCCTTTATGGGTCTAGTGGGGTACTATAGAAGGTTCATAAAGAGGTTTTCCAAGATTGGTTATCCAATAACCTCCCTTCAGAAAAAAAAAAAAAAAAAAAAAGGAGTTAAATTTGTTTGGACAACTGAGTGTGAAGAGAGGTTTTAGAAACTTAAGCATTTATTGACCAATGCACCTATGTTGAAGATTTCAAACCCAAACAAGGATTTCCTTGTTGAAGATTTCAAACCCAAACAAGGATTTCCTTGTGTGCACATATGCCTGGAAAGAAGGACTTGGAGGAGTCCTAATGCAAGAAAGGCATGTAATTTATTATGAATCTAGGAAATTGAATAAGCATGAAATGCATTATGTGACCCATGAATTAGAATTAACTACCATAGTGCATGCATTAAAAATGTGGGGACATCATATCCTAAGAAGAAAATTTGTGCTCATGACTGACCATAGTGGACTGAGGTATTTGTTTGTCCAACCCAAACTAAATGCTAGACAAGCTAGATGGATGGCTCTCCTTAGTGAATTTGATTTTGAAATCAAACACATCAAAGGAAAAGAAAACATAATGGTTGATGCCCTCAAAAGAAGCATGAAAGTGATTCACTTGGCAGTTGTAAGAACATATGAATCAAAAATCAAGGAAAGAGTCAAAAGTGCAGAAGAAACATATGAGTTTTTCAAAACTGTAAGGACATATCTAGAACAAGAACCCACAAGACTGATATATGATGGCTATCAATTGTTGAATGATGGCTTGTTAACCTACAAAGGTCGGTTGCATATACAAAATTGTGACAACATGAATAGGTTCATCATGGATGAACTACATAAAAGACCATACGTTGGTCATCCTGGTTACCCAAAAATGATAACAACCACCAAGAAGTTGTTTTACTGGCCAAGAATGAAAAAGTGCATACCATAGTATTTAGCTAAATGTTTGGAATGTCAATAGTTTAAGGTGGAGCACAAGCACCCAACATGGTCATTGTATCCCCTACCTATTCCAGAGTGGAAATGGGAAACCATCTCCATGGATTTTATCACAAGATTTCCTAAATATGTCAAACAAAATGATGTCATTATGGTAGTCGTGGATAAGTTGAGCAAGGATGCTCACTTTATCATGTTAAAGTACACTTGCAAGGCAATAGATATTGCCAATATTTTTATGAAATAAATATTTAGGCTACATGGGATGCCTAGGGATATCATATCATATAAAGATGCAAAATTCACCTTAGAATTTTGGAAATTCTTGTTTACTGGTTTTGGAAATAAATTGTTATTTAGTACAACCTATCACCATCAAACTGATGGACAGACAGAGAAGGTAAGCCAATTATTGGAAGACATGTTAAGGATGCATGTGATGCATCAGCCCAAGAAATGGGAAGAATACTTAACCTTGGTAGAGTTTGCTTACAACAATAACTATCAGAAGTCATTGAAAATGAGTCCTTTCAAGGCTCTCTATGGTAGACAATGCCATGTACCAATCAATTGGGAAAACCCTGTGGACATAATTACGCTTGGGCTAGACATGCTAAAAGAGATGGATCAACAATTAGTGTAACACACCCAATCCTTTAAGTACCTTTTTAAGGGATGGGACATCAAAATTTCTCCTTCCTACATCATCTCAAATCCTCTTCTTGACGTCTCCATTCTCTTAGGCTCGTTAAGAGATTTCCAATCACCATTACCATGCTCAAATCCAAGCTCTAGATTGAAAGTTATTCCCTTGTGAAGTTCTTTGGGCATTCATTGGTTGAGGGTCACGTGGATCCCTCACATTTGTACCCTCCTCAAGCTCCTACATCCACGGTGGTAGTCCACCCACCGTCCAATCCAACAATGGTTTTTGATCTTCATTTGACACATAAGCTATAGGGGAGTTCGACATTCAACACTTCGACAATGAATTCCCCTTTTCCTTTCTGCACGCAAATCCTCTAGAGTCTCGAACTCCTGGACTTTTGAAATGATTCCACGTAGCTCCGACCCTTCGCCCTTTCAACTTATCCTCGACACTACATTGCAAATCCCCAGAGTCCCAAAGTCTCGGACTCCCGAAGGGCCCACTCTCGCACGTGGAGTCGTACTGGATATGAGGGAAAATATTGGTGGGTCCCTTGTGTTCCTTCTACCAGATGGACCAAGTAGTGAGTTCCAGGTGTGATATGTAGAGGAGGAAGTGATGACAAGTGGCCCCTTTAAAGGGTGACATGTGTCTCATGTTAATGGGCACATAGGATCTGCAATACACATAAATCCAAGCGACATGTGGCACGTCAAATGTGGGTCCACGTCAACTTGGGTGACGTTAGCACGCAACCTCACCTTGAACTTACATCCTTCTAAACCCTTCGATCTCACGGTCAAGATGTGTCCACGTAGACCTCGGGATCTACAACTTCCATTGCTTCACAACTTTGATGTTTGGGGGTTTCATGGTGTAATCCTCTCCTTACTCTCGAAGTAGGTCAAATTCAAATTGACCATGGAGTAGATCCAATGGTCACAAGTGGTCCCGAAGCTCCTCTAGATCGATGGCTCTTGTTAATTCATAACTCTCGGCTTCATATCTGATCAATGCACCACACCTCAAATCCCCCAGAGTACCAAGACTCCAGACTATAGGATCTGGCGCCACACGTCCCCTGTTTATCAAAGACTGAGATTTACTTCACCATTCACGACTTCGGGACCTTTCACGCTTCGAAGAACGTCATCCAAAATCCTCCAGACCACGAGATCTCTTGCCACGTGGCCTCTCATCCAACGACCCAAGTCCAATAGATGAAATTTAGTAGGGGACAAGGGTGACACATGGCCCGATCAATTGGTGCCACTTGTACAAGCCCATTTGAACCCTAAGATCTATGAAAGCCCCAAATCAGGGTGACATATGTCGCACCTATGACATGTCCACGTTACCCTAGATGAAATCAATGTGCCCTGTCACTCCGACCTTCGATTCTTCGGTGATGTGCACAATCACCAACAAGTCAAAACCTCCCAGATATACTTGATCCATGGACACGTGTCCTAGTTGATGGACAGTTAAGAGGGTTTCTCAATGGAGTCCCCACATTGACAACTGAGAAGGATCCTGAAGGATCCAAGGATCGATGGTCCATGTCACTTCATAAATTTGGCATTCAAGAGTTTTGGAGGTGCAACACCTTTGTTCTCCCAAAGCAATCAATGCTAGACTGACCTCAGCATAGATCTAATGGTCAGGAAAATTTTTGAGTGTCCTTAGATCTACGGCCCACGTTGCTTTGTGACCGATAAGTGGATTAGGGTTTAACGTGGTAACGAGTCCCATGGTAATGGGTAAATGACCTCCAGTTGTCGGTCCACCGTCAAGCCACTGACTCGATAAGTCATCTTCAATGCAATTTGGTCTTTGCAATGCTTATTTCCCTCGAGGCTCCAGAATCCTAGAGTCCCAAACACTTAGCTCCCTCCAAACTAAACCCAGGTTTCTTAGGCCTTGGTTATATGGAGCTTTGTCAAGCCCCAAAGGATACAATCATACCTCTTGGAAAATATTTGGTTAAGGTCGCAACACCTCAGAGATCTGAACTCCTAGAGTTTTGAAACCAAAAAGGATTAGCTCCTTTTATCTAGCGCATGGTTCCCAGACCTTGGTCATATGGACCCTCTAATGAGTCTCAGGTTGTAATCTCAAATCTTAGCTAAGATTTGGTTAAGGCCGTGGGAATGAGCCTATGAGATCTTAGGCTATGGGTTTGAAGGAAGCACCTTCAAATTCACATAACTTAAGTTCTAAAACAGGGCGAGGTATTTTCGAAACAGCCCAGAGACCAAACTTATCACCTTACACCCATTCAAAAGCAACGACTTATAGAAGATAAGTTAGGCATTATAATCGTTAATTTCATGAGAGGCACAAAGCATCACCATCATATACATTCAAATCATACATTCTAATTTAAGTGCACAAGATATAAGAAGTACTTATCTATTACAAGCTACAACCAACCAACTGACTGTGGGTGTTCGCCTTTCCACCCAACCATAGGCTCAGAGGCATTCATTCTTAGCGTAGTGGCCACCCCCGTGCCAAGCCATGATATCACCAGGGAACTTATGCTATTTCTCAAATATATTCTCTTTGCCACAAAAACCCTATGAGGTTTATCAGATGCTTCCTCAGCATCAAGATCACATCCTTCCTCTTTTCTTCTGCATATCCAGGTCACGTGTTCCCCTCTGTGCATGCACTCTTGTATGGATCCTCTCCTGCTTTCTACAGAGCCTCATGTGCGTGCATCTCTACCTGAACTGTTTGCATGGGTCTATCCCCTTGCACACACACCCTCCTTGGGAAGGTTCTTATTTTTTTATCATGTTCCTTCTATCAGAAGGAAACTCAGGGCATCTTGGTCTGCCAGACCCTGTGGTACTTCGAGCTGACATTCTTTAATTAGACCATGCTTCCATTCATGGGGTGGTTGATGGTTCAACCACCTGTCCTTTCTTAATTATCTGATTCCTATCCTTGGGAACTGGAGGAGGTTTATTATCCTCATCAAAAGGAAAATTTGTGGTCATTTGACATAATGAACCCTCTCTATAGTTTTCCCATTCTTTCCTCTAGTGATATCATGGCCAGTACTTCAAGGCTTCACCCCCATAGTTAGTCATTGGAAATCTAAAAAATAATACATTTACATTTTTCACATGCCATAGCATGGTAATTATAATTAACGATTAATTACAAGCTGGGGGAAACATGGGTGTTACAATCCCCTCCCCCTTAAAGGAACATCGTCCTTGATGTTATTTCTCAGTAACAACTTTCATGCCTTTCTCATTCAGTTGCTTCAAAAATCTTGATCCTCTTTCTTGGTCAGGTCCTTTCCAGACTCTTGGCCTTCGTCACCTGTCTTCACTAATTCTTTGACAACAAGCACATTAATCACAATTTCATGTGAAAACATATTACTATTGTTCAAAATTCAAGAGGAAAATTTTCACAATATAGCATGATACTTATCTGTGTAGTTCGTGGATTTGTATCCACATCGTTGTCTCGTTTTCTTGGTTCACTATTTTTCCTAGACATGCCCATTGTGTGCATGATCCCAATCAATAGTGTATAAGAATCATCAAAGTCCATTCTTCCTTGCGGTCACTTACCCTCCAGGCCCAGACTCAAGCATCCCCTTCTCTACTATACAGTTCTTTAGGTGATCCATATTGCCTTTCCAAGGCTTTCTCGCACAAGAAGAATTTCAGAGACCTCATTGAGCCTTACAGTTGAGGCGTCCCTCAGGATTTCTCTACTGAGGCGTCCCTACGGCTTGTGTTACCACATCACAACATGTTCTAGGGCGATCATGGATTACCACAGGGTTCTCATGTTTCAACAGTAGCCCCTTTCATGCTTTCCATCTTGACATCCTTCATATGTCCTCCCTAGACATATATTTTTCGTATCACCTATATCACAGGTATACATAAATCATTTGATATTATCATCAATTTTAAATTCAGAAATTTCTTGCAAATATGTCATCCACAGATTTCCAAATTTGCACATTTATTTTCAGATCTGTTCCACACGGGAAACAGATTCACAAGTATGGGACTATCCTCCCCATAGCAGTTTATCTCAATAGACAATTGGTATTCCTTATGGGATTACAACGCTACCATATACAAGACCCTTTTTTTCTTCCTGCAATTCATTCCATTCCTCGTAGTTTGGCTCAACAGGTAATTGGTCTTACATATGGCCTCACAACATTGCCATATCCAAGACCATTTTCTTCTTGCAATTTCAACATTCCTTAGCCAAAAATTTTTTTAGTTTTCATGCGCATTATATTTTCAAAATCATGCATACTAATAGTTCAAGTCATTTTCATCTAAGAAAGGGTACAAAGAAAAAGGAAATATAACATACTAAATTTTTCCAAATGCAATTCAGATATCAAATAAATTTAATCAGTGTGCCAATCTCCATGGCCACATCCATACCCAATGTACCCTTACATTGGTTTTAAATTATTAGATTTCATGTCAGGCACTCTTGCCAAGGGGTCTTGGAACTCAACCCACTTATTACCATATGGATTCTCTGTCCATATTTATTCTTATAGCATAACCATATTTTCTTATTTGAATCGATCAAAACCTCAAATCATCACTCATGAAACTCAAAGTTTCACATGAATGCCTTTAAGAATTTTTTTCCTTACCAATAATCAGGGTACCAACATTTAGGGTCACCTAATTTCTCTCTTTGATATTACCTTATCAATGGTGCTTCTTGGGGACTTCTAAAGTCCCTTCAACAATCTTTCCACAACAACCTACTCATAGTCATCATATTATTGAGGTTGTCCATCATTGGAAATTGTCTTTCTCAACAGCTCCAATTTCTTTCTACACATGACATACATCACAAATGTGTTAGTAATCATGTAAAATAGAAATGCTTGTACCTTAACATTTAAATCAATAAAACATTTTCATACATGTACTAGCATATCTTTATGCACTTCATCAGATTATCCTTAATGTTTTCACGAGTACAACACAAACATATCTCAATTGTTTCTATAGTAATACAACCATCATCACTATGGTATCAAAACATTTACTTTCATCAGTGTACCAACTTTCTCATCCCAGAGAAAAACATAATACACAGCAAGAAAAGAATTGAGGGCTCTCCCCTTCTTCCAACTCTTTCTACACTGCCCGAGACTTTTCAGCCTGGCTGAGTAATATCTAAGGCCTCATTGCCTTTTCTTAACATGGCTTCAACCAAGCCTATTCAATAAAACATACTCATTTATTCATTCTCTCTTTTTCAAGTTGTACTTATTCTCACAACTTCTCATCTAATACCTACAACTCTATAAGCAATTCAGAGTTAATAGGGTAGAAACAATGTTCCTCCTTTTTCCTTTTCTTTGCTTTTGCCATTTACTCCATGTTGGGATCTTCCTTCTCTTTTCTTTGAGAAGCCTTGGTTAGGCCTCACCCTAACCTTTTTGAATACAGAAGCATGCTTTAATAGCAAACTTTTTGTTCATAATGGATCATGAACCCATGCATCCTGCACATTACCATTCAGATATCAGAATGCTCAATATTCATTTATTAGTTTTCTATTCATTACATGATTTTTTCAAAATGTAA
>JZKD02S2443113.1:111570-129754 GCA_000966675.3 Picea glauca
AAGCTTGTAGCTCACTTCTTAATTCTCAATAGTCATTAAGGTTGTGACTTTGTTCTCCTGACAGAGTCTTCACACAGTTCCTCCACAAGGAACTCCTTCAGCATGCAACTTCCTTATTTCATATCCATCACTAACTGTGTTGGCCTCAATCATGAGTTAACTTCAATTGTTTACCAAATATTCCATAACGAATATAGACATGCATCTTTGTCATGCATCCAAATTATGGATCCACACATATTCTGGTTTTGTTACTTACATCCATGATGTAGTTAACCATATGCATAATCATAAGCCTGTGTGTAGCTGCCCTACGTATAGTTTGTAGCTCACATACATCTTTTCATTAAAATAATTTAACTCATGATTGTTCACAATAATTCTCATGTTCTATTCAAAGGCATAATCATTTTCATCTTATCATAAAAACAGAGCATCCTTGCTCCCTTACTCTTTCATCTATTTATATTAGTCTTTCCTGAGGGAATGGAACAAATTCCCCTCAAGCTATCATTCAAAACAAAACTTTCATGACTCTTCAGAATGGAGTCAACCATGCATCCATGGTATTCATTAAACTTTGGCAAGTGAAATTCTTTCCTCACATTCCACTCATCAAGGCAGTCACATTGTGCCTTTTGTATGCATATATTCATATAGGTGCATCACTTGCACCTTTAATATCATTCATATCTAATTGGTATTATTATCTGTCTTCATTTCAAGAAGCTTCACAATGCATTAAATCCATGCACTCGAGCATATACAAACATAACCAAACATTCATCATGCAAGGTCATTGCTTGCACCCTTTCCATGTCATACATGCACATGGACATATCAGACTTCCAGATCCTCCTCCCCAGGATATTGTGCCATCCTTATGAAAATCCTAATAGGGACACTCAACACTGAGCTTTCCTCTCAGTTGAGAGCTTGTAGTCATATTATTCTTTTAAGCATGTACACACGCACACACACATATAGGTGCATCTCTTGCACCTTTTTACCTCATCTGTTCACATTGATATTTTTGTTTTAATATTAGTGTCCTTTAGTGAGAGATTATAGTCTCTCATATGACTAGTCTCATAGTCATAATTCATACTGATGTTTCCCTTTCTACATGGAAATAACCAACAAGGGTCACTTTTTCCCTTTCTTTACGATAACAACTAGCAAGAAAACACTCTTGCCTCATCTTCCATAGAACATTACCCAACTCATAAATACAATCTAGGAAATTATAACCATGCCCAAGGTAACATAATAGCCAACTAGCTTCCAACTGGTTTTGATCAGCAGACCTTTCAATCAAGGAAATCCTTTTTACTTGCTTACTGGGTTACCCCATCAACCATTTTCATTCATGTTGTTAACTCTCCTGCTATCATCAAGTCTTTATTGACCAATACAAACCAGAAATAGATCTTACACTACAACCAACCATAGGTTTAATTGAGTCTATTTGCATGTTACATACATTCAACCATCATCATATGCATTACGATATGTTCTCATCTTTCATTTTCATGCCTAGACAAGTACTCATGCCAATACACATTTTGTACAACGATGAGCTCATAATCTAGCTCATATACCCATCTCACTTTTTCTCTTTATGGAGATTAGCAATAGTCCCAAAGGACTCCTCTTTATTTTTCTTAAATAGATTTATCCCTGCTACAAGTTTCAACCATCATAGGTCAAGTAAACTGACCCTACACATTTTCATCAGTCCTTTGGTCATGATGAGTTATGTGATCAGCGTTTATTCTTTTAATAATGCAGTAATTATAACTACTAAGGATCCTATCAGTCCTTACCATATTTCCTTAACGATTCTACCTCATCCTCATAAGGCACTATGTACTCAACATCATCAACATTTTACTTATGCTATTGTATTCAGATCATCGCTAACCATATGATCACCATATTTTACATTCAATGGTAGACTATAATAAATATATATGCACTTCATATGTATGCTCTATCCTTGCGGTATGCATTTCAACATATTTTTGTGCACCAAGGATTATACCCCTATCTGCAGTGCAGACGTGTTCCACTTACTTACCTCTTTGTATTATTATGCATAGTCATGCCCTTAGCTAATATGGAATTACACCACCTTAGCACAACCACGAGCTCTTGAATTTGCTCATGTCATTCCACTTCTCCCAAAACTTCTTTTATTTTACAAGGGGGTTTACCCCAGTAGGAAGTTCCTTTTAGTTAGGATAGGTCAAGTAGGCCGATCTTACCTACTTCCATAAGGCCTCTAGACATGGAGGATTGTACTCCCAATGCCATATCATTCATTTAATTAGCACTCCTAATTAACATAGGCTTCATTAATCCCACTTTTGTAGGACTGACTATCATTTCCCAGGAGAAATCATAGTCTTCTTCCGCCATAATCTAGTATGATTCAATCTTGTTGCGTAAAATACCAACTGAATTTTAATCCACATCCTTTTTCCTCAAGAAACTTATGTAGATAATTTTCGTACTGCAATAATATTATCAATAGCCTCATCTTAGCCTTGGTAACCTAATCTTATTACTATACAACAGCACGTACAATTGCAAAGTGAAGTCAACTTCTTTATTTGGAAACATTAGCAACATACAGAGCAAATTTCCAAAACATCTATCAACAGTAAAAGGTTTCATTCCTTTCTTCAGTAGAGGTTTACTAAGCCTCTTAGGAATGGGTAAAATAGGATGTTACCCCTTAAAGTCCTATAATAATATTTTTATATGACTCGTGCATGAGCCCAAGCAGGCCAAGTGTTGTTTCCATGCTCTGATACCAATTTGTAACACACCCAATCCCTTAAGTACCTTTTTAAGGCATGGGGCATCAAAATTTCACCTTCCTCCATTGTCTCGAATCCTTTTCTCTAGGTCTCCATTCTCTTAGGATCGTCAAGAGCTTTCCAATCACCATTACCATGCTCAAATCTGAGCTGTAGATTGAAAATTATGCCCTTCTGAAGCTCTTTGGGAGTTCATTGGTTGAGGGTCACGTGGAATCCACGTGGATCTCTCACATTCATACCCTCCTCAAGCTCCTACATCCACGGTGGTAGTCCACCCACCATCCAATACAATAGATGGTTTTGATGTTCATTTGACACATAATCTACAGGGGAGTTCGACGTTCAACACTTCGTCGTTGAACACCCCTTTTCCTTTCTACACGCAGATATCTAGAGTCTCGAACTCTCAAACTTCCGAAATGTTGCCACATAGCTCCGAACTTCAACCCTTTCAAATTATCCTCGACACCATAGTCCAAATCCTCGGAGTCCCGAAGTCCTGGACTCCCGATGTAACACCCTGTTTCCCCCAGTCTGTAAAAATAACTATATTGGCCAAGAACTGTGGAAAACTCAAAAATGTGAATGTGTGATGTGAATGGACCTTGTGGAAAAGGTTGATGAATGTAAATAATAATATAAATATATATATGTATTGGAGGACTGCTGAGGGGGGAAGGTGCTGAAAAAGAGACCACGATGGCTGAAGAGAGGTGGTGGAAGGCACCTGGAAAGGTGGCGTTAACTTCCAGTGAAACCAATACCGTATTTGTACTTCACTGGCCTAGAGAACCAAGAGCGGCTCGTTGGCCTCGAATTAAATGACTCGCCAGGTTGGTAGGTAAAGGGATCCTCATGAGTAATGAGGGATGGGGGTGAACCACCCATCCATAGAGTCCTCAGACCTGACCACCGCGAGGAAGATTGTGCCACATGCAACCTTTCCAAAAGGAGAAAAGGCATGAAGAGTGTGGGATTAGGGGGAAAACGTGAGGGAAAGGAGGAGAACTCTGGAAAAAAACAGAGGGAGTGACAGTGGAGAAGAAGGAGAGTAACCTTTATATTCGGTCACTGACAAATAGAGATGCAGTCTCGCAGCATCATGGTCTCAGCTCGGGGGTGGCTAGTGGTAAATCCGTTGGGAGTCATTGAGCCTACGGTTGGGTGGAAACAAGCACCCCTCTCAGCAGTTGCAATCATACCTGGTGTTATTTCTGATAAGTGTTTTATATCTTGTATCTTGAAGTTTATATGCTGATATATATATGTTCATAGTCTATGCAATTTATGAATGGTTTGAGCATAAGATTGTCTGTGTGATGTTTTGACCATAAATGGTGGTTGCATGCTTATAATGGAAAGACCATGTATGGCTTATGTTTTATGAATTTCTATTTATATGCTTACCATTCTAAGTCAAACTTCAAGTCTATTCTCGGGAGATTGTTCCTGTGTTTTTCCTACCTGATGCCTTGGATAGATTTCCTATCGAAGGCATCCTTTTGAGACCACTCCCTTACCTTAGAGAAGACCTTCCAGTCTAGTCTTCAAAACCTGGTGTAAATTACCTGAGGACCCGAAGAAGGATGTTAGAGGTTGAGTCTCAAAACCTTGTACGAGGGAGAACGGTCCTCGTAGACCTCAACATTTCAGTGTTTTGGCACCCGGAGTATCTAGGTGTGAGTTTTCTTGCACTCACGAGTCCCGAAACCCCGACCTGCAAAATCTCGAAACGGGAGCATGTGGATAAGAATCGATTGACGGATGAGATCCCGTCGGAAGATCTGCAGTCATTCATGACCATTAGATTGGAGGAATAAATGAGGGCATTAAATGCCTTAATCTTTTTTCCTTTGTATTTGCGAGTAGCGAATAAATCGGGACAGTAGATCCCCAAGGTCCATGGGAGTATCCGGACCATTGATTTTTCCACGTCCAGGGAGTGGCGAGAGAGTGCACAGTGCAGGACAGGTCTGAGCCGTCAAACCTTAGTCCAAACCCCCGTCAGCCATTAGATCTGACAGGGGATGCACGGGGGTTAAACCTTCGTGAGCAGCAGAAGCGAAAAGTCCCGAAGGAGTTGGTATCGGGATCTCGGCATTCGGGAGTTCGGGGGTCCTGAGGATGAAGGTCTGGACACTCCACATCAGAAGTTTTGAATTCATGAGAAGATCAGAACCGTCCGTCTGAGGAGGACAGGTGGTAGAGATCGAGGGATATTGCAAGATTGGAGGTTTGAAAGTTGAGAGCCCAGAAGTTGGGTGCTCCAAGTCGCGAGTGGCGAAATCGTGAGGAGCAAGGATCACCATTGGATCCAGGTCACGGGAAGACCATTGGATCAAAGCCTCATCGCACGTATCATGCATTTGGAGGTTTGGAGGTTTAGAGGACCTTTTCTCGACATCATAAGTCGCAAACTCCCAATCACCGAAACCCCGAAATGGTGTGAGGTGTGAATGAGGTTAAGGAAAGCCAGGATTTGATCATGACCATTGATCATCTCAAAAAGATCATGATCATTGATCTTGGCTAAAGGTTTCCACCATCCATTGGAGGGACATGTGGCTACCGGTCGACGTTTCGGTATCCAGGAAACCAGAGGGCCAGAAAACCTTACCCACACAAATCGCGAAATCTCGATACACGCTGTAGTGCAAAGGAGAAGTCCCGAAAGAATCTGGACTGTCCATCAGAGGAGACGCATGGTGAGCTGTCAAAGTTTCGAGAAAATTCTCGAAATCCCTTGGACCGTTGGATCCACCCTCTTAAGAGCCGTCGATCTCTTACACAAAATTTCCATAATGGGATTCAGAGATTTGAATGACAAGGAGTCTTGGAGTCGTTTCATTTCGAACTCCCGAGTACCGAGACCCCGAAAGGATCCATACCGTTGGATCAGGAGAGGCTTACGACTGTCGATCTCCCTTTGGAGGGAAAATTTGGAGACTTAGAAACTTTCAGGGATTTGAATAGGGAGAGGTAGAAGTCATGCATTGCAATTCCCCGAATTGCGAAAAGCCGATAAGCACTTGGTTTGCTTAAGCACATGGACATGGAGCAGGGTCACGTGGACAAGACCCCAAGTGGGAAATTTGCCACTCGCTAGCCCTATTAGGGTTCAGTGTTTCACTGTTTTGAGCTTTGGGGTTTGCAGAGTTGAAAGACTCAACATTCTGGTAGCACTGAGTCGTGAAGTGCGAAAAGATGCCATACTGGTTCAGCCCGTAGTCGTGACCCATGATCACATGGAGGTGGACATATGAGGAACTAGCTGATGCTAGGCCCCTGTAAGTATCTTGGGGATTCTGATCCTTGAGTAATCGATGAAAAATTTATTATGCCAGAGTGGGTATGTGACACCCGAAGGGCCCACTCTTGCACATGGCGTCATACTAGATACGAGGGAAAATACGGGTGGGTCCCTCATGTTCCTTCCTCCATATGGACCAAGCAGCAAGTCCCAAGTATGAAATGAAGATGAGGTAGTGATGACACATGGCCCCTTCAGAGGGTGACACATGTCACGTGTTAATGAGCACATAGGGTCAGCAATACGTGAAAATCCAAGCGACACGTGGAACGTCAAACTTGGGTCCACGTCACCCTGAGTGATGTCAACACACCATGTCACCTCGAACTGACAACCTTCCAAACCCTCCGATCTCATGGTCAAGATGCATCCACGTAGACCTCAAGATCTACAGCCTCTGTTGCTTCGTAACTTCCAGCCTCTGTTGCTTCGTAACTTCGACATTTAGGGGTTTCGTGGTGTAATCCTATCCTTACTCTCGGAGTAGGTCAAAGCTGAATTGACCATGGAGTAGATCCAATGGTCATGAGTGGTCCCAAATCTCCACCAGATCGATGGCTCTCATTAATTTGTAAGTCCAGACTTCAGAGCTTATCAACGCACCACACCTCAAATCCCCCAGAGTTCTAAGACTTCGGACTATAGGATCCAACACCATGCATCCCCTGTCTATCAACGACCGAGATTTACTCCACCGTTCGTGACTTCGATACCTTTCACACTTCGATGAACCTCATCCAAATTCCTCTGGACCATGAGATCTCCTTCCATGTGGCCTCTCATCTAATGACCCAAGTCCAACAAACGACATTTGACAGGGGACAAGGGTGACACATGGCCTGATCAACTGGTGCCATGTGTCTAGGCCCATTTGACCCCTGAGATCTGTGAAAGCCCCAAATCAGGATGACACATGTCTCACCTACGACGTGTCCACGTTACCCTATATGACGTCAGTGTGCCCCGTCACTCCGGCCTTCGACATTCTGACGATGTGCACAATCACCAATAGGTCAAAACCTCCTGGATATACTCGATCCATGGACATGTGTCCTGGTTGATGGACATTTAAGAGGGGTTCTCAACGAAGTCCCAAGATTGATGACTGAGAAGGATCCCAAAGGATCCAAGGATCGACGATCCATGTCACTTTGTAAATTCAATATTCGGGAGTTTTGGAGGTGCAACACCTTTGTTCTTTTGAATCGGTCAATGTCGAACTGACCTTGGCATAGGTCTAACGGTAAGGGAAATTTCCAAGTGTCCTTAGATATATGGCCCATGTCACTTCATGATCGGTAAGTGGATCAGGATTTAACATGGGAACGATTCCCATGGTAATGGGTAAATGACAACCAACTTTTGGTCCACCGTCAAGCCACCGACTCAACAGGTCGTCTTCGACGCAATTTGGTCTTTGCAATGCTTATTTCCCTCGGGGCTCTGGACTCTTGGAGTCCCAAACACATAGCTCCCTCTAAACTAAACCCAGGGTTCTTAGGCCTTGGTTATATGGATCTTTGTCAATCCCCAAAGGCTACAGTCATACCTCTTGTCCAAGATTTGGTTAAGGTCACAACACCCAAGAGCTCTGAACTCCCAGAGTTCTGAAACCATAAAGCTTAGATCCTTTTGACTAGCACAGGATTCCTAGAACTTGGTCATATGGACCCTCTAATGAGTCTCGGGTTGTAAGCTCAACTCTTAGCCAAGATTTGGTTAAATCCATGGGAATGATCCCATGGTCTCTTAGGCTACTAGTTTGAAGTAAGCACCTTTAAATTCATAGAACTTAAGTTCTAAAACAGGGTGGGGTATTTATGAACTAGCCTGGAGACCAAACTTATCACCTTACACCCATTCAAAAGAAACGAATTATAGAAGACCAGTTAGGCATTATAATCATTAATTTCATGAGAGGCACAAAGCATTACCATCACAAACATTCAAATTATACATTCCAATTTAAGTGCACAGTGTATAAGAAGTACTTATCTATTACAAGCTACAGCCAACCAACTGACTGTGGGTGTTCTCCTTTCCACCCAACCATAGGATCAAAGGCATTAATTCTTAGCGCTTTGGCTACCCCTATGCCAAGCCATGATATCACTAGGGAACTTATGTTGTTTCTCAGAGATCTTCTCATTGCCACAACAACCCTATGAGGTTTATCGGATGCTTCCTCAACATCAAGCTCATGGCCTTCCTCTTTCCTTCTGCATATTCATGTTGCATGTTCCCCTCTATGCATGTTTTCTTGTCTGGTGTCTCTCCTTCTCTCTGCAGAGCCTCACACATGTTCGTCTCTCCTTGAATTGTGTGCATGGGTCTATCCCATTTCATGCACACCCTCCTTGGGAAGGTTCTTCTTTTTCTATCATGTTCCTTTTGTTAGAAGGAAACTTGGGTCAACATGGTTTGCCAAACCCTATGGTACTTTGGGCTGAAATTATTCAGTAAGACCATTCTTCCATTCATGGGGTGGTTTATGGTTCAACCACCGTTCCTTTCTTCATTAACTGATTTCTATCCTTGGGAACCGAAGGAGGTTTATTATCCTCATCAAAGGGAAAATTTGGGGTCATTTGACATAATGAACCCTCTCTGTAGTTTTCCCATTCTTTCCTCTAGTGATATCATGGCCAATACTTCAAGGCTTCACCCCCATAGTCAGTCATTGGAAATGTAAACAATAATACATTTACATTGTTCACATTCCATAGCATGGTAATTATAATTAATGATTAATTACAAGTTGGGGGAAACATGGGTGTTACAAGTAGCTTGAATAAAACAAAATATGAAAGTGGTCCATGATAGATAGAAAGGCTATGCACACCGAAATAGGTCTCCTAGAGATTTTAAATTAGGGGATAATGTGTATCTCTGAGCTAGGCCCAGAATAAGTTCCTCGAGGATGGGAACATGTGTTAAGATGGCACCTTGATTTTATGGACCTTTTGAAATTCTAATAGAGTGAGACCTATAGCATATAGATTACCTTTACCTCCCATAGTGAAAGAACATAATGTTTTCCATGTTTCATTGCTAAAGAAATATATACATGATCCTACTCATATAATTGATTGTTCTATGATTCAGGTGGAACCAGAGGGAGAATTCCTACCAGAGCCACATTGTATACTAGACAGGAAAGAGATCCTCCTTAGGAATAGAACCATTGCACAGGTCAAGGTGCAGTGGAAACATTTTGGTCCCGATGAAGCTACATGGGAACTGGAGGATGCCATGAAACAAGCATAACCTTTTTTGTTCATTGTTGTATATAGATTTTTCGCGGCAGATAGAACACCGAGGGAAGTGTTCCTTTAAGGGGGAGGGGGTTATAAGACCCATTTTTCCCCCCGTCTATATATATAATTATTATCATGACCAAAACTATAGACATACCTGCTATGTGATCATTAAAACACAATAGACCTTTGATAAATTATGTAATGTAAATATTTGGTTATTAATGCAACAAGAAGATGTTGAACTAATGTTGAAGGGATGGCCTTCACAGGTTATGATTTCATGAGAGGAATGGTCCAAGAGGGAAGCTATTACAAGTTGAAATGACCATGCCATGCAGTGCCCTATTAAATTAAAACAATGCAGACCTTGAATTGTCCTCAGCTTGCAAATTTGATTACCGATCAAGCTGGTAGTTGGGTAGTCTCCTTCGAGAATCAATTAAGGGATGGGTAGAGTACCCATCAAGAAGATTCTGACATGACCCATGAGGTATTGAGGAAGAATGAACAAAAATAAAGGATATAGGACAATAAGGGGGAAAGGGGGGGGAGGGGGCATAGACCAACAAAGACACAAGAGTTTTGGGAAAAAACATGAGCATTCGAGAGGAGAGAAAGAGAACTCTCTAGTTTGAGGAAAAGAGAATTGCATATGTAATTTATGCTCCCTGAAAACATGTCAAAAAACAATATATCCTCTCATGGCATCATACCCTGGCTCGGGGGTGGCTAGATATAGCGTTGATCGGTGCAAATTTTCCTATGGTTGGGTGGAGAGCAACACATCCTGCAGCAGCTGCCAACATCTTCTAAATTTTAGATAAGTAACTTAGTTATCTCTGTGTATTGTTTGGAAAATATATATGGTTGAATGGTTAGTATGGTTAGATAAGTAACTTAGTTATATGTAATATATGCTCCCTGAAAACATGTCAAAAAACAATATATCCTCTCATGGCATCATACCCTGGCTCGGGGGTGGCTAGATATAGTGTTGATCGGTGCAAATTTTCCTATGGTTGGGTGGAGAGCAACACATCCTGTAGCAGTTGCCAACATCTTCTAAATTTTAGATAAGTAACTTAGTTATCTCTGTGTATTGTTTGGAAAATATATATGGTTGAATGGTTAGTATGGTGATTATGGATATGAATACCTGACTTGTGAGCTTGATTGTGTATTTCTAGAGATGGCCTTGTGTTTTTATGGAATATATCTACATGGAGAGTCTTGTGTCCTTGGTTACAACTAGCTTTGTCTTTGTAAAAATAGCTGCAAGCGTTCAACCATGACTATCTTGTGTGACAAATATATATATTTAGATCATCATTTTTAGATGTATCATCTGAAAAATATGAAAGGTTGGCATGGTTGAGTGCTTGTCAATAATGTCGATGATGATATTGGCTATGAGAAGAGAAACAACAACCATTGATTGGCGTAAGAGTGTGGTGAGGCGAAAACCATCGATCTATGGTAGGTCCCACACAATAAACATAAGAATTGGTTAGGATGGGAAATAACCTCCCTTTTAGTTGGGATCACTGACACAGTTAGATTTGTAGGATGCTCGGCTCGAGGACCTTTGTATCAGGAGCAATACCAATATGAGATCGTCATCGAAACTTTTAGTGTTGGGGTGTTTGAGGCTCTGTGGGAGTAAAAATATGACGATGCCAAAGACTTTGAAGATTGAACACTCGTCATTGATATATCACAAGGGCTAGAATAATTCTTAGTCGTTGATCTGTCGCAAGTACCTAGCGGGTCTCTTTGGTAAGTGGTAGTAAATGGAATGATGTCACCCCAACCAATGTGATTGGGACATGTGTCAACACCTAGAATATCAAAAAAAATACACCATGATGAAGTGTAGACCCACCTCAACCCATGTGTCACAATGTGGGTGGCATCACATGTCACGTAAAGATTATGCCATGTGTCAAGGAGTTTTGTCCCTTTTGAGGTAGAGTTTCTTGAGAACATGTGTGCCACATGTTGTGTCAGGTGGAAGGTACATGTGGAAACATATTCTAGGTGGTAGGTACATGTGGCAAGTACCTAGGATGAGGTCATAAGAGACTCGGGTGGGAGGAACTCCAAGTGATCATGAGTCGTTAAGATCCATCGAAGGAGGATATGGATAAATTAGGATTGTTGGTCCCATTGTGGCAAGCAACGTCAGAGCCCAACATTTGAAATATCCTGGAGTCTTCAAGTAGAGGTACTCCAATGGGAGGACTCTCAGATCCAATCTAGACCATGGATTGATATCCAGTTGGGAAGCGATCTCCACCATTGAACAATGCAGGAACCACATAGGAAAAGATAAAAATGAAGAATGATGTCACGATGATGCAGAGTGCCAGCGTGTCCAGAGGGAGGCTATGTGGCCGCCTGTAATTTCTTGAAAACAAAATGCGACTGTGGACCTTGTTGACATTAAAATCCCAGGACATTTGGCATGATCTTACTCTTTAGAGCTATGGGGTATGGGAAGATCCTGACCGTCAATCAGAGCTGGCTTGTTGGAGTGCTTGAGTCATCATGGAGAAGGTGGTATCTGATGGAGTGGCTCCAAAATTTGATCTATGCCATTGATCACCATAATGTCTAGACGTGATCTTAGTCATTGATATTCGAGGGTCCCATAAGGATCCAAGGAAGAAATGGGGAGCTAGATGTTAACTGTCATGCAAGTGGGGAAATCTGAATGGATTCGAACCGTTGATTTGGAGGAACAAATAGATTGAGGATTCAATGGGCCAGGTGGTATATGCCACAATAGCACCTGGTCATATGAAACTTGTGGCAATATCCATGTGGAAATAAGGTGACATATGGTTCAAGAAATTCTAAGAAACTTTACAAGGCCATAACTTATTATCTAGAGCTCAATTTTAAGTATGGTGGTAGTCGTTGGAAATATCTTGATGAGAAGAAGATGATGATGCCCTAAGGAAGAGGCCTCAAGATGGTTAAGGAAAAGAAAAAAATTACCACCCCCTCCCTTAAAAGGGTACTTAGTGGGTCAGGGGTCTTACATTTGGTCTATTGGACGTTAAGAAAAAATGTAAGGAATTAAGTGTTTTTATTTAGAATTTTATTTCTATGCTCGAAAATATTCGAGAGGAGCTATCCTAAATCTCCATGGTTTTGATGGGTTAACAAGTTAGGAATGTCAATATTTTATTTTTATTTTAAATTGAAATTGGGAAACTTGTATTATAAAATTGCAAAAACACTTGTCTTGAGATTTCAAACATGTTTGACAACTCTCAAAAGTCATAGACAAAACTTGAAAAAGTTTACACTTATTACATCCTTGTGATTCTTTCATAAAAAATTACATGTATATAACTTTAAAAAAAATCTGAATATTCTAATTGCCTTACTAAACATAAAAAATTATTGAAAATCATAACAACTATTAGCTTCTTCTCGCCCATGGTTGGATGGAAGGGGGTTCTGATTCTCAATGTCCATATCTCTAGTAGTTTATGCACTATATCTTTTTCCTTTGGATCTGCTTGAACAAAAATTGTAGACATTCTGTGATTAGAAGTTATTCATGTGAATATTTACTCAAATTGATACCATGTTTCTCAACATGTTACACTTAGCCTCCAACTCATTAATTTTCTTCATTACTTGTATAAGGGTGTTCACAATTATTGTTGTCTATGAAGTGCATTGATGTTCATTCGCATGAACTTTAGAATTCACTGAGGATAGGGAATACCTATTGCATTGAATTGACTCCTCGTGTGTTCTCAATACCCTCCTAAACTCCTACACTTAATTGTAATCCATATGAATAAAAAACCTAGAAAAAGAATAATACCATAGTGTGTTTGTAGCATTCCAAGGATCATATTGAGGCACTAGGGAAGGTCCCAAAGAAATCCATGATTTTAAAACTTGATGGGAACATTAGTTTTCCATAGGATACCAAATAACTAGAGTCTTCATAAGCCAAGAAACATGGAGATTGATAGGTCAAGCCTCAAAGAAAACATGCAAGATATTACCTAGAATACCCATGCACATAGAAGAACCATGATATGTGAAATACTTAAGTAAAAAAGATTCAAGAATATATGAGAGCCATCCATATAACCACACATAGAATACACCTTTCCTCTAAGGTCCAGTAGGAAAACAAACAAAGCCACCCATAAAACCATACACATAATACACCCTTCCTCCAGGGGCCAGTACCAATGAGCAAAAACACCTTCTTCACAACCTAAAGAAATGCTAATAGATTGAAGTTTTAGAATACTAACCAGATTCGGAGAGAAGGCCTTACCAATATTGTTCAAGTGGTCTTCCCCTTTTCAATGCAACAAGCATCCTCCTCCCCCTACACCAGTATTGTAACGTTCCCATCCACCCACAGGCTGGGCTATGCTACTTCAAGCCCACTCTCGGACTTCTTTCTCTTATAGATACCTTTCAAATTAATAAAAGTGCATACAAACAAAGGAACCAAATGACATGCACAACAATATCCAACAAGCGTGCATATTCTAAAGACATATTTCAGAGATAATTAAATACACAACATAAATAAACATTACACAGAAAACAAAAAGCGCACTTATCTTTGCAAGTAATTTTTTCACCAACTGGGGATGTTCCTCCCAACCATAGACACTATTTTTCTTTTACTCTCAACAGCAAGTCACCCCCGAGCCAGAGCTATGAATCCACAAAGACGGGTCCTAGGCCAAGTCTAAACACACGACAGTTGGCTAACTAGCTCTCAAGTTTCCCAACCACACAACAAATATGAATTTACATCTCTCTTTCCCCTTCAACCTGCACAACCCAAAGACATAAACACCTTTCTCTACCATGTATTCCCTATGACTATTTCATTTCTCTCTAGGGCCCTAGTGCTACTGGTCAAGAAATATCCCTACTAGAAACTCCAATGATTCTCAGCCATGGATAGTTATATCTGAACTGCCATCAAGCTCATGCACACAGGCATCCATTCCCTCCTGGAATGATCAATAAATTATTACATCCATTCATCAATGGATCTCCTCTTCTTGCCATTCATTTCCATTCTCAACCCAAGAGAACATGAAATAGCTAGAGAGAGAGTGAAGAGGAAATGAGAACAAGAGAACAAGGAGAAGACGAAGAACCGGGGGAAGAATGACCCCAAAACAACCCCCAAGGGATGTTTAAATAATTACATGAAGACAAGAGCCACATGGCCTCTCTCCCAAGAAGCTCATGTAACCTATTTTCTCCATAAAATCAATTATGGTTAAATAAGATAATAAATGAAAAGACTTAACCCTTCAAGCCCCCTTCTCTCGTGGAATCATAGCCCCCTATCTCTTTTGTCCTTGTCCATATTGTAGCTAACATTGTATTTTATCAATGTATATGGAGTATTACATTTCTTAGGCACTCTGACCCCTTTTCGACTTTACCGACACACTAGCCTAAGTCACAATTACATGAGACATTATAGTTCATAAGGGTTAAAACTAGGATGTTACACCCCCCTCCCCTTATTTTGGCATTGTCCTCAGTGCAAAACATCATTCCAATGTTATTAAAATTAAAAATCTAGGCTCTTTGGCCTTAATCCACACAGGCATTCCAACCAACTCTTATATACATAGGCACTCTGGCCTAAAATTAAACATGTATACACATGTATTATGACCCAAAACATGTATAATGATCTTTATAATTTGTATTTATGGCAGTAGTTCCAACCAGCAAGCTCTCCTTCCCTATCAACCCTGGAAAACCCAAAGAAATTAACCCTTTTCTCTGGCATGTAGTCCCTTGGGCTGTTCCACTTCTCTCCAGAGCTCCAGTGCACTCGGCCAGGAAGTTTCAAAGTTGCGACTTCAATAACTCTAGATGCAACAAGTCCACTGGACTTTCTTCATTCCACACCTTCATCATTGAGCTTGATTTCCTTTTGGTGTTATTTTTCGTGAGCTTACAACTTCAATAGACAACATCTCATCTGTATTAAAAAAAATACAGTCATCATGAGATATTGTTATAACAATTTCAATCATAAATTTCAAATATGTTTATACAGGAAGACAAAATTTTCCAAGCATGAGCTTTCTGCTCATAATGTTTGGCTCTACAACTCTAGATATTAGTCTTCCTTATGGGCTTACATCCCTTCCATATTCAAGACCATCCTACCTTCAATTTCCTTGATTTACATTCAGCCAAAACAATTTGTCAGTAATTTATTAAATTATAATTCCCAAAAGTGTTTCATATAGGAAAAACAAATCTTCTAGACATGAGCTTCTGCTCATAATAATTTGTCTCTTGCAGCAATAGGCACTGATATTCTTTATGGACTTGCAACACTGCCATATTCAAGACCCTTTCTTCCTGCTTTCAACATTCTTCAACCAAACAAATTGTCAATATCTCAGGTACAAGCTATATATATATATATATATATATATATATATATATATATATATATATATATATATATATATATATATAGTGATCTCAAAATTGTTTGCTACTACAATTCATTTACTTCCATCGATCCAACTATCAATTGGAATGATCTCATCATTACATATGCATGTATTATCAACCAATATTTTCTTTCTTCTATCCAAAAATATTTTTATCAATATGTCCCCTCAACATAGATTTCCTGTAATTTATCATTATGTATCTTTTTTAACTTGCAACTTTCTTGTTGTAATATCTAACAGTTCCTGAAGTGTTTTCAACTTCATGAGTTAGAAATATTCATGTCATTTCAACTGTTAGCATAATCATTTCTATGTTATATAGTATATACATGCATTCACCCAAAGTGCACTCAATGATTCCTATAATATCACTTGTAACATTTTTAATAGCTCTAAAAACAGATCTTGGAATTGTAACAACAACAATCCAATCACATTCAACTAGTATTCATATTAAATATAATGCATCTATCCATCATTACGTATTTTCAACACCAAAGGCTTTTCATAATGCAACAATTACTTACTAAATAATGTGCCAATACCCATGACCACATATACACAATGCATCCATGCATTGGCTACATAATACCACATAATTATGTCATGCATTCCACCACGATGAGTTGAAAGGTCTGGCCAACGACTCAACACATCATCCACACACTTCCTACTGCTTGCCTAACTATTTGGATACCTTCCTTTTCAACCCAAACACAACACCAATAATATAATCCTTAAGTGCTCTTCAATGTCGGCAAAGAGGTTGCAGTCAAAACATCAGATATACAGTAGATACCATTGAGCACTCACATAACTCTATAGCCCTTCTATATCCAACCATATTATGGTCTCAAACATGACTAGCTCTATGGATATTCATTGTTATAGAAGGAGTATGTCTCCTGAATTAATCCGGTTATGATCCCATAACCAATCATAACATAATATGCAACCAACATTTTATCTAAATGCATTATAGCATCAACAACATTTACATACTCTAGGCCTTTGGCCATTACATATCAATTTAAATATTGAAAATTAACTGAGGGAATTCTTACCTCAATCCCGTTCAACATGTATGCATCAACAGAAACTAAATGCATACCTGCCTGGTTGTTATTAGCCTACTTATTTCTATCTGACCAACTAATATTTGTAGAAGCTCACAAACTTCCTCCATCATTTTAATCACCATTCCTTCCACCCTCATGGGTATTCATGTATATGGAAATCATAAGCAACAACAACATCCTCATCCTTAACCCTTCTATATCATTTTTCTTGAATTCATAATCCATCATTAGTCATATTCAAACATTATTTCATAATAATAAACTATTCTAAGTTCACAAGCATGTTATATGCATATCCAAGCATGTGCAATTACACATCCATATGCACCAAGCATTTACTGTCAACATGCCTACTAATGCATATGGATTTTAACTTCATTGTATGCCTCATTCATTCTAGTGCATTTCTGTTTTAAATCACTTTTTCATTTATCTATTTATGTTGTAGTTGGTTGTCCTTGAACTCCTTCAGATCCTTGATACCTTGTGTGCTCCCTGTTAACTCCCAAAATGAAACCGTCCTTTCGGTCGAGTTTTGGGTGGATATCATAGCTTTCAGTAGTAGCTTCAAGTCATTTTTGAGTTTTTTCAGTTCAGAAAAATTTTGGTTTTGGTGTGTCTTAGGAAATAATAAAAAATAAAGTCTTCTATTTCAAAAATATGACTGTCTTCTTTCAACAGATAACATCATGTTTTAGGGCCTATTGTGTGCTGTGGAAAGCGATAGCTTTCAACAACTAACAGCGCTGTTTCATCAGTTCAAAGTGCTGTGGAAAGTAACGAGGCGCGAAAAGCTCGACAGACAGTTCGCACGTGGCACGATATGGAGAGTACTGGCTTTCGCGCTAAGAAACGTTTTTTAATGATGTGGCACGTTGTTTTGCTTTCCACAGCTAAAGTGAGTTTTCATATCAAAGGGTGCGCTGTGGAAAGTATTCACTTTCCGCAACTAACAGGGGTTTCCGAAGAGTTCGCGTGCTGTGGAAAGTAGCAAGCGAGCCTGATGACAGGGATATTCTCCAAACGCCGTAGCTGCATAAAACGCGTTCGCGTGCTCATTATCCACGCATGCACGAAATAATGAAGTGATCACCCCATGTCACAACAAGATCTGAGACATGCGCTGGTGGAAGCAAGCAATCATGGTAGTTCAAGCTCGTATAACGGGATATGACAGAAATTTGAAATCTTTCCAGAACCGACGCGCAACTAT
>JZKD02S2443113.1:138571-157487 GCA_000966675.3 Picea glauca
GCTACTGTAATCAGATTTTTCATTCATCTTTACTCTGTACTCTGTTTAAATTAGTTCATCTTATGCTCATGATTTGAATGGAGGAACTTCTCATTGTTTAGTGTGACCCTGCATTTTTATGTAATTGGTTATTAAACCCTGCATTCCAATGTATTTGGTTGTCTAAGCAATATTCTTCATACCTTTTCTGTTATTGGCATCTGATTTACAGTTTCTAAAAGCACTGGTTCATTAAGCTATTTGGATAAGTCATCTATTCATTGTTCTACCTTAGTATCCCATTGATCCATCTACTGAAAATGTTCAATTCTTAAGTTACTAGGCATACTTAGCTTACAACCCTAAGTAGTTTCCTGGAGTGATAACACTCCCATTCTCCTCATCTGCACTATGGTTCCCTAGTCTAAACACTTTCCAGCCAAGTTCCACTTGGCCATTCTGCAATCCAACCAATGTGTTCTATTTTCAGCAAACTCTCCTAGGCAGTCATATCCAACTTTACCTTTATGAAACATCCCAACACCCTGGAATGAAGTAGCTCAAACATTCCATCACTCTACTACAATGTTCTTGAATCAAATAGTATTACTCAGTTTTCCATTAGGTTACTTCATTAACCTTTCCTTGTGAAACTATACCTTTCACACTTAATACCATTCCCCAATGGAAGTCCATTTCACTCAGTGACATTTTTTTCAAGTGAGAGAGCATTCCTAATTATTTGCATTGGCATCCTGCTTCCACTGTGAAATATGATATCAGAAGTGGATTTCTTTCAAACTTAAGCTTTGAAACTATCTACACACTTCTACCTTCAAGGCTATGGAGCCTTACTTTTTTCATTATATGCCCTTCAATGACATTTTTAACCTTCTAGCTTCATATCCTATGTGAGGATTCTTTCTTTTCTAGTACCTCATCCAACTTTTGTAAGATTTGTCATGCTTCCATGACTCTAATATCTGATCATGTTCTTGAATTGGTCTGATTATACCTCTGATATTATACAAAATTGTCCATTAAATTATATCAATCTTCATATTATAACAATCTCCTTTTATTTTCCTCTAAATCCTATGAGTCACCTTTCCAATGACTGTACTCTTTCCCCAATCGGATATCAGAGATGAAAGTTAGGCTTCCCGAAAAAAATCACTTTCAATCCTTTTTCTCTTGTCTGGCAACAAGATCTTGTCTAATCATATCATAACCCCTTCAAACTAGTACATAATCCAAACTATGCACATGAGTTTCCTTCAATCCAGTTTTCTTGTGACCATGGCTCTAAACCATGGGATTATTAACTCTTTAACGCCTTCCTCTGTATTCTTCTACACAGGATCTTGTTTGAACATAATGTCTTCGGGCTTGTTCACTTCTAGGCCCTTCATGCCTCTAATCAACCCCTTTACCTAATCAACCCCTTTACCTTATCATGAGACTGATGTTGGGACCAAGTCCTCTAGACTTCAGCCTTCGGCTATTTTCCGTTGTCAAATTCTTTTTTCTCCGAAAGTAAACTTTCTCCAAAGTACTTATATTTACTCCACTGGTAGATCAAACAATTGATATTTGATCTCCCATCGACTGGATGATCCCGGTGATCCAGGGGATCAAATTTTTCTCAAAAATCAAAGTGCTTGGAATCGCTTCAAAATGGAAAGGTGTGGAGGCATCGCCCTCACGAACCCAACGCAACTTGAATGGGTTCAAACGTACATCAGATGAGTGAGATATCACATTCTATTCATTTTTCCAAACAGGCAAAATTTTGCTGACTGTACAGTCTGTACAGGCTGATGTGGAAGGGTACGGACCCACATGTGGCAGATGAGTTGGTAGTGCTAAGTTGGCAGTGTTGAGTTGGCAATCAAGTGGCAGACACGTGGGCAAATAAATTTATGACACATGGCATCTTTTTTGGCAAGTTGTATGGTGCCACGTGGCCCAGGTATGGGCTTCCATGTGGCACCCTGTTACAATGTAAAACTTATATTGGAGTCCACGGGGATCAAACCCCGGACCTCCCGCACAGGTGGCTAGTGTTTTGGAAAGGGTTGGGCTTCTAGCATGCCCATGCATTAGTTCTTACCATATAACATGTTTAAAACTATTTGAATTTGGTTTATGGCATAGCTTAGCGTGGGGTCTGAGCTGGGGCTTAGCCCTAGCCCCCGGTTATGTGTGCCTCCCATATAGACTTAACATGGAGTTTTGGCGTGGGTTTTCAAATGGTTCTAGTCCATGCATTTGACACTTGTCACAAATGAGTTTGTTTTGCAATGAGTTCCCAAAATAAGCACCGGGACGTGGTCATATGGACCACGTGTCCAACACATTCGCGGATTGGGTACTAAGTCCCCTAACCATGCAAAAAATTTGTGCAATTTGTGGAAATAGGTGTGCATGCTGGGTTTAGGCATGAGAAATTCCTAGAAGCAAGTTACTCACACAGAGGTGCAATTTGGCGAACCAGAGACGACAAGCTTGAAGGAGAAAACTTCCAGGAGGTCTATCTTCTTCGTTTTTTGGCCAAACTAGGTGCCAAAAGAGCCCAACTAGGGGTTTTTGGATGTTCTAGAGCCATTGGAGCTATCTATTTCACATTTTGAGCACTGTAAAGCACTGGTTTTAGCACTTTGAGAAAATAAAATAAAAGATCCATTAGAAACTGGACCAGGAGATGTAGCCCAAGAGAGGTGTGAACTCCTTTATCATTTTCTTTGTTATGTGTTTATTGTTCACTATTAATTGATGGTTATTATTTGCATCTTGAATGTGAAAACTCTCTAGTTTATGTGTTTGCAAATTGATCCTTTTGGTTAAGCACACATAATTAAAAACTTGCAAATATTTCAAAGATACAAGCCTTTTTCATTTTCAAATCAAGTTGGTATCAAAGCATATGTTTTTGAAGGCTTGATTATTTGCAAGTGTTTGTTTTTTGATGCTTACAGGGTTGAGGATCATAAGAGGAGAAGGTCAACTTGTAGAGCCAAGTTCTCAACTTTCAAGAAGAAGGACTATACAATCACCTCAAACTTCAAGAATATATTCACCAAGTATGGTTCATGAGGAGAGTCATGGAACTCTTGCTTCAGAGGAGGAAACTTTCAGAAAGGCTTTCTATGATATGACATAAATGGTGAAAGTTTTGTTTGAAGAAAGAAATGCAAGATTGCAAGGTGAAAGATCCAAAAGGAAATGGAGGGAATGGTGATTCTCCACCTCCCTCACCTCCATCTTTTGCTTCTTCTACCATTTCACAACCACCTCCAAATTCTCCAAAGGGACATGGTAAAATTCCTCTACAAAATCCTTTGTTAAAGCTTGATATTAAATTTGAATTGACAATGTAAAATGGAGAGGTAAATGCTAAGAAATTAGATAACTGGATTCGTCAGATTGAAGTGTATTGTAGGATACAAAGGATTCAAGATGATGAAACTAAGATTCATCTTGCTTCTTTAAGATTGGACAGTGCAACACTCATTTGGTGGGAAGCCAAAACTCAAGAGGACATGAAGAAACATGGTAAAGTTTTATCCTCTTGGAATGATTTTATTGTTGCAATTAAAAGGCAATTTTATCCATTAGCATACATGCAGAAAGATATTATGGATTGGCAAAACTTTAGGCAAGCCAAAGGGCAAGATGTGAAAAGTTTCACTCAATAATTTAGGAGAAGATCTTTGGTTTTGGGTGTAGATTTGTCTTCACAAGATACTTTTCTCAAATACATCGGAGCTTTGCATAGCTACTTGACGCATACCATACTTATGTTTAATCCTTCAAATCTAGATGAAGTATGTGTTCAGGCTACTCATTTAAAGGCAAGAGGAAGGAATGAACCTTAAGAGGGTAGCAAGAATTTTTTTAATGGAGACAAGGGAAAAAGGAAGTTTGAAGGAAATGGAAAGAAAATTGGGAGAAACTCTCTTGTAAACATTGTTCAAAGGATGGCCATGATGAAGACCATTGTTGGAAACTTCATCCTGAAAAGAAACCCAAAAATTTCAACAACAAAGAGAAACCAAACATTGTTGCAACTAACAAGATTTAGGGTCTGATTCAGAAGATGAAACAAATATCAAAACCATGGGTTTACAAGGTAAGAATTCTATTGCAAGTACTAGTTCTTCAAATTCAACGATCAATTAAACTCAACATGAAAAAAAAAGGATAGAGATTTTCCACATAAGGGTTATTTCAAAGCATACCAAGATAGATACTCTTTTTGATATTGGATCTCAAGAAAACATCATATCTGAAGACACTGTCAAGAAATTAAAATTGGAAACTATTCTACATCCTAAACCATACCCTCTAGGATGAATATGTGACAATGCCAAATTGCATGTGACAAGAAGGTGTAAACTTAGATTTTCCATCACTGCAAATTTTATAGATGAGGTAGAGCTTGATGTCATTCCTTTCGATATATGTGGTATTATGTTGGGAAGCCCATACTTATATGATAGGAGAGCCATATTTCGTCATCATGAGAACAAGTATCATTTGTTTAAAAATGGAGTTGAGTACATTGTCAGAGCACATACAAAGAAGATGAATTCGTCACTTACAAATGCTGGACAAATGAAAAGACTAGTCAATGTTAGTAAGAACCTTGTACTTTTAATGACTAAACGCAAAGACAATGATGAAGAACAAGTTATTAAAGGATGTGGTGAAAAGTTAAAATCTGATTTGCATGATGTTGTTAACGAAAATTTTGAGATGTTTCAGGAACCAAAGGGATTGCCTCCTAAAAGGGGTGTCCAACAAGAGATTATATTGCAGCAAGGAGGTCCTCTTCCAAACATTGACATGTGCAGGATGTCAGACATGGAGAATGTTGAAAACAGAAAACAAGCCCAAGATTTTCTTAACAAAGGGGTCATCAAACCAAGCACTTCACCATGTGGGTCACCAATTGGTTTGGTACCAAAGAAAGAATGTATATGGTGAATGTGGGTAGATTTTAGAGCCTTGAATAAGAATACATATATGATTGTTGAAGGAGACATGTGGAAGAAATATTTGAGATCAAAGCAAGCTCCATTGCATGCCCTGAAAAGTTATGTTTTCCACTTGGTGATAAGGTATAAGAAATACTTTGATGATAAAGTTGTTGATATGGTTACTAGGACTATTGTTAGTGCTTTAGTTATTTACAAGCATAATCTTATCATACATGAGAGATATTTGGAACAATATGATTTATATGTTGATGGAAAACATGTTTATGCAACTTTATGTCATGCTAACCAAGTTGAGGAATTGGATTCCTATGTGCATGGTAAACTTGTGTATCTCGACAAGCTATGTTTTTCACAGGGTGAAAGAGTCAACATGATAAGAGAAGTACATTCTTCTCTTGTTGTTGGCCATTTTGGTATGGGAAAGAAGGTGGATAGATTGCAAAGAAAGCATCCTAAGTTTGGGGATGATCATATACATTACTTTCAACATGTTTATAATCAAGCCAAGAAGTTCATTGAACCGGTTCAGTTTGTGCAGCAAACCATTCAAGAACATTTGAAAAAGAGCCAAGCCAAGTACACAACAAAGCATGACAAGTTTTGTATTGGTCTCAAAGGCATCAATCCAAGAAAGGCCAAGTGGATTAAGGTTGGAAAGGTGAGGGAGTTGTACCCTCATCTTCAGATAGACTGAAAGTAGTATTTTGGAGGTCCAAAAGCATTCCAATGGGGAGGAGTGATCCAGGGGATCAAATTGTGCTCAAAAAACAAAGTTCTTGGAATCACTTCAAAATGGACAGGTTTGTAGGCCTCGTCCTAACGAACCCAATGCAACTTGAATAGGTTCAAATGGACATCAGATGAGTGAGATATCGTGTTCTGTTTATTTTGCCAAATAGGCAAAAATTTGCTGACTATACAGTCCCTATAGTCCCTACAAGCTAACGTGGTAGGGTACGGACCCACACATGGCAGCTCAGTTGGAAGTGTTAAGTTGGTAGATGTTGATTTGGCAGTGTTGAGTTGCTAGTTGAGTGGCAGACACATGGGTGAATCAATTTATGACACGTGGTATCTTTTTTGGCAAGTTGTATGGTGCCACGTGGCCTAGGCATGGGATTCCACGTGGTACCCTATTACAATGTAAAAATTATGTTGGAGTCTATGGGGATTGAACCCCGGACCTCCCGCACAGGTGGCTAGTGGTTTGGCAAGGGCTAGGTTGCCAGTGCACCCACACATTATTTCTTACCATATAACATGTTTAAAGCTATTTGAATTTGGTTTATGTCATAGTTTAGTGCAAGGTCTGGGATGGGGCTTATCCCTTGCCCCCAGTTATGTGTGCCTCCCATACGACCTTAACACAGAGTTTTGGCACGGGTTTTCAAGTGGTTCTAGTCCATGCGCTTGATATTTGTCACAACCACGTCCTTTTTGCAATGGGTTCCCAAAATAATCAATGAGACGTGGTCATATGGACCACGCATCCAACACATCCACGGATTGGGTGCTAAATCCCCTAACCGTGCAAAAAATTCATGCAATTTGTGGAAACGGGTGCATGTGCTGGGTTTAGGCATGGGAAATGCCTAGAAGCCAGGTTACTCACACAAAGGTGTGATTTGGCGAACCAGAGACAACAAGCTTGAAGGAGAAAACTTCCAGGAGGTCTATCTTCTTCATTTTTTAGCCAAACCAGGTGCCGAAAGAGCCTAGCTAGGGGGTTTTGGATGTTTTGGAGCCATTGGAGCTATCTATTTTTCATTTTGAGCATTGTAAAGCACTGATTTTATCACTTTGAGAAAATAATATAAAAGATCCATTGGAAGCTAGACCAAGAGATGTAGCCCAAGAGAGGGGTGAACTCCTTCATCATTTGTTGTGTTATGTGTTTATTGTTCACTATTAATTGTTGGTTATTATTTGCATATTGAATGTGAAAACTCTCTAGTTTATGTGTTTTTAAACTGATCCTTTTTCCTAAGCACACATAATTAAAAACTTGCAAATATTTTAAAGATAAAAGCCTTTTTCATTTTCAGATCACCCGATTCATCTGGAGGCTTCAACGAGATCGGCGGTCATGACTTAATCTAACATTGAGATGGAAAACCTTAATCAATTCGGGACTTTGGCACTCCGGGACTCTGGGGCATTACAACTCCCAAGTCGCTCAACTCCCCTAGAGTGATACTCGTTGAATCTCTTACCCTACCCTTCCAGTGTTAAATCGAATGCTCACGAGAACTCCTAGAGGGTCTTAGATCAATGGACCACGTGAATTCGCTACTCTGGGACATTTCAACTCTTGATTTTCTCAACTCCTCTAGAGTTATACCTGCCGAAGCGGTCATAAAGTGACAAGACCACTTACCATCGGTTAACGCCTCCTCTTATGCTATCCCTCCACTAGCTTAATCTGATGGCTGGGACTTAATCAAGCATTGGGATGGATGATCCTCACACACTTCAGAAATTCGGAATTTCGGGGCTCTGGGATAATTCCATTCCCAAGTCTACCACTTCCCCAAAGTGACAATCCTCCAAACTGCTTACCCTATTCTCCCTCTGTTGGATCCAACGGTCAAGAAAAGTCTCGAAGGAAACTTAGATCGATGGTCTTCGTGCCTTTGCAACTTCGGACTTCAACAATTTTCGCTGGTATAAACCTAGAAACCCATAGAGTCACATACTCCTAGAGATGATAGGACACGCTGATGTCACCTAGGGTGACATGGACCTATAGAATGTGTGCCACATGTGACTAAAAAATGAACAAATCGGGGTCCAAAAGGTACCAAATCTGGGTGACACATGTCCCCACATGACACCCCTGCCATGTGGCATAAGCCATGTCATCAACCACATGGATGATCCACAATCAAAACTCTAGTTTCGATGGTCCACGTGACCTCATGGATTTACACTTCCATGCATTTGGCACTTTGGGGCTCCGACGCTTCGAGGTTTTTCTCTACAACATACTTAGTAATAGCCGGAGTGGTGAAGTTCCAAAGTCCAAACTTTGATACCCTTCTACCACTTTTGTATATGATGGCCCGCATCAATCCCAAAGTACTTTCCTCGATCTAACGGTTGATGGAAAATTTTGGGACTTCAGCGCTTCGGGCTTTAGAAGTTTCCCGACTCCAAAACAAGCTACCTCCTGGATAGTTGAACACTGAACTAAAATCAATGACTCACACTCCTCCCACAACCAACGACCGTGATTAAATCTGGGCTTTGAAAGTTTCTAGACTCCAACACACACTACCTCTCGGATAGTCAAACATTGAACTAAAATCGACAGCTCACACTCCTCCCTCAACCAACGGATGTGATTAACTCCAAGCTTCAGGCTTCAGGGCTTCTCGCTCCAGATGACCCCCATACTCCCAAACTCCAGAGTGGCAAGGTTCCAAAGCTCCGAAGCTTCACTATCCTTCCACCCTTGCTAGATCTGATGGTCCTAAGCACTCCCGAAGTCCACCGCTCCATCTAATAGTCAAGGGGACTTCGGGACTTTGGCTACTTCAAGAATTCAAGACTCCAACACTCTGGGAGACTTCTCCACACTACACCACAAATCCCCCGAATGCCAAATTCCTAAATATTGTCTAATCTGTGACATGTGTCCTCAAACACGAACGGTCCAGATTAACTCCAGAGTTCGAGACTTCAGGAGATTTCCCTCTTGGCAGCTTGAGCAATTGCTTCTCTTGGAGTGATGATCCTTCGAACTGTCATGAGATCTATGGCTCACATTTGCTCTTGCGCAAATCTGACGGCTAGGACTTAACCTTACCTCAACCTTTAGTTTCACCTTCATCAGACAACCCTTGTTCACTTGCCTTCCAATCCAATGATCCTGATCTCTCTTGATCCCACGATGGCGATCTCTCCTAAATTCGAAAGGGAAGGTCATGATCCTTCGATCCCTTACAAAGGATCTATGGCATTCTAGCTTCTACATGGAATCTGTAGCACCATTACTCCTAAGCTTTTTGACTTCAAGGTCATAAATCAATCTCAACCACGAGACTCTGACCAAAAGACCCGACCCATATTGGTCCTATGTTTCAACCAGAAGCTCTAATACCAATTTGTAACGTTCCCAGGCACCCACAAACTAGGCTACGCTACTTCAAGCTCACTCTTGGACTTCTTTCTCTTACAGATACCTTTCAAATTAATAAAGGTACATAAAAACAAAGGAACTAAATGACATGCACAGCAATAGCCAACAAAAATGCATATTCAAAATACATATCTCAAAGATAATTAAATACGCAACATAAATAAACATTACAAAAAAAACACAAAGAGCACTTATCTTTGCAAGTAAATGCTCACCAACTAGCTGTAGACCAAGGAAGTTCCTCCCAACCATAGACATTGTTGTTCTTTTACTCTCAATAGTAGGTCACCCCTAATCCATGGCTATGAATCCACAAGGATGGGTCCTAGGCCAAGTATAAACACACAACAGTTGGCTAACTAGCTCTCAGGTTTCCCAACCACACAACAAATCCGAATTTCTAGCTCTCTTTCCCCCTCAACCTACACAACCCAAAGAAATGAACACCTTTCTCTACCATGCAGTCCCTAAGGCTATTCCATTTCTCTCTAGGGCCCCAGTGCTACTGGTTAGGAAATATCCCTACTGGAAACTCCAAGGATTCTCAGTTGTGGAAAGTTCTATCTGAACTTCCATCAAGCTCATGCACACATGAATCTATTCCCTCCTGGAATGATCAACAAATTATTACAACCATTCAACAATGGCTCTCCTCTTCCTGCCATTTGTTTCCATGCTCATCCCAAGAGCACATGAAATCGTCAGAGAGAGAGTGAAGAGGAAAGGAGAACAAGAGAACAAGGCGAAGAATACAAACCAGAGGAAGAATGACCCCAAAAAAACCCCCAAGGGATGTTTAAATAATTACATGAAGACGAGAGCCATATGGCCTCTCTCCCAAGAATATCATGTAACCACTTTTCTCCATAAAATCAATTATGGTTAAATAAAATAATAAATAAAAATACTTAGCCCCTCAAGCCCCTTTCTCTCATGGAATCATAACCCCCTATCTATTTTTTCCTTGTCTGTCTTGTGACCAACAATGTATTTTATTAATGTATATGAAGTATTACATTTCCTAGGCACTCTAGCCTCTTTTTTACTTTACCGGCTCACCAGCCTAAGTCAAAATTACATAATACATTATAGTTCATAAGGGTTAAAACTGGGATGTTACAAGTATCCCACCTTGTTGAAACATCTCTTCAACAACGAGTTCAATAGACAAAGCAACCTTAAATTCGATCATATGATAAGGAAAGTGTGTTTCCTTTCAAATATAGGCTCATAACTTGAGAGATTATATTTTTATTTTTTGAACACATGGTAATTAATTACAATGTTGAGTGACCTTACCTTCATGACCATAAGTTTCTAATATTGCTATGGAATGGGATGGAAACACCACCCCTATTTTTTGTGAATGAATCTAGGGTTAAAGTCAACCTCTTTATTGGCTAATGAATAAGCCTTATGATTATGTTATCTAAGAACCTAATAAAATGAATCCTTATGCAAAGTACATATATTCTTTTGGACTTGGGCCATGATCAAAGAAAGTTTTTTATCTAAGGGGATTTTTCAAATCCATAAGTTAGGTTGATTATTGTGCTTGAGTCACCAATGAAAATGAAAGAAGATCGACCAACTTCTTCTTCCAGAATGATACTTCAGTAGAGATCACATGCCTCTACTTGATTGTTTGTATCCTTCTTAAGACCCCAAACATATTATTTTTCTATATTTCCCTCGAGATCCAAAATGATATCCCCCCAAGCACCTGTTGTTATCGCTATAACAATTTGCAGATGATTTCTGAGTTTCATAATTTTGTCGAGGGATCGTATAGCCTCGAAGGTGTGAAAAATTAGAGGAGTAGGATATATATGGTGACATATGGACAAAGTAGCAGAAATGCGAAAAGGAGAACTCGGAAAACCATCGATCCTGAAAGAAGCCCGGATCAATGGTTGAAATGCGTATCAGAGATTTAACTAGCGTGGAAGCTAAGAAATCGAGGGGAGATCGGGGAAAACCGTCGTGGTTTCATCAGGGGACGCATGGCACCCATAGGAGCGCATCGGGAGAAAAAATACTCTGGCCGAAACAACTTTGTCCAACCTTCGAAGCCAAAGTCGTCAGGAAAACGTGGACCGTAGATCTTAAAGTAGCCTGGATCAATGGCTAAGAAACATATCGGTAATTGAAATAACACGAGGATTAAATGAAGGAGGGCGGGCTGGGGAAAACTACCCTGGTTTAAATCATGGGCATGTGGTGCTAGTGGAGACACATCGGGGTGAAAAGAAGTCCACCCAAAACCATTTTCTCCAACCCCTGATGTCAACAAGTACCTATAAAAGGGGGACCCCCGACATTATTCTATGACACTTTGAAGCATTTGAACATTCATAAAGTTGGCATAAATCTTCTTTTCAAATTTCAAAGGTCAAAACTGAACCAAACCTGCGTCTCACACCGCTTAACAGGTATTCTTTTCCATGGCTGCCCTTCCTGTCTTTTTGATCGCGTGTGAGCAAGATACCTCCTCCGGGGAAGAAGCCCTAATTGACATAGATTTTGATGTCTTCAACACTGGGATGATAGTCTCACCTGTTTCTATGTCTAAATTGAATTTGTTGAACAATGTTGGAACCCACATACCTTTTCTTGAAGTGGCTTGATCCCCCATCATCCCTTATGTCATAGAAATAGTCTTTCCATTCCCGGAGCTCGTGAGCTAGTGTGCATAAAGATATTCTCAAAAAGAAAGAGTCATCCTAAACAAATTAGGGTCAAAAGTTATGTGTAAAGTAGATGGTCCGTCACTCCAGCACACCCTCAATGCACCAGATTCCTCCCCTGCAGTGTTAGAGCCCTTCGAGGAACAGAAGATGATCATGATTTACAGAGAATGCCCACCCGAAGTTAAAACCTTATTTCTGCAGACCGTAGTCAAGCCCGAACATAATTAAGAAAGTCTATCATTACCCGCCAGTGTGAATGTCATGGTCGTCGAAATCCAGTGGGTTTGTTCTCTTCTGAGTCAAATCTTAGGGTTAGACAATGACAAGTTTGTGGTAGAGGTCATGTTAGGTTTCCTGTTGGTTTGTTTTATGTCTGATTAGTCAATCTGTGTTATTTTTGACGAGTTCGTTACAGATAATATACATCAACAACCAGTTAATTTCAGCTCGTTGAGACATTTCAGATATTATTCTCACTTGCTGAGAATGTTTCTAGAATCCAACAAAACCAAGTTTCCTAAGGCTGCGTTTATTTCGGCTAAATGTAAAAAGATCTCCATGCTCATGTTCATTAACAAATTAATGTCCAGAGTTTACAGTCTTATTTTTGGTTCAAATATGCCAAGAGTTCTAGAAGAAATGAAAAACTTCTTATAGCCAAATCCAGAGAACATGGTGGGAGACTGGGTGTTGTTCACACAATCCACTGTGATTTGGGTATATGGATACCAAGAGGGACCTCATTTGTTACCAGTTTTTCTGACCCCTAGGGTCTTTTCTTTGGAGTTTATAAGACAAAGGATTATCTCGGATACTGAACATTTCCTGAAGCCAAACAAGGCTTCTAATCTGAAATTTCCATTCGCGGTGGGCCCCTTTGTACTGAAGAATAAATCTTGTCTACCACAGATTCAATCAAAACTCAATAAATTCGGTTTCACTCAGTTGCAATGGAGAAGATATGATCCACATCAGGTCATATCAAAGAGAATATTGGCGAGTAGGCAGGGTCCCTATGAACATGAACATGATGAAGAATTTGACAAGTTGGCCAATCTAGAGACCTGTGCAGAGATGGAAGTCACCATGCAACATGATCAAGTAAAACAAATAGAACTAACGTCCCAGCAGAGTCTGGAACAGAAGCCTTCACCTAGATTGGTTATCAAAGCTCCTAAAATGAGCATCTACAATAAGAGAAAGGATGCAGAGGCCTTGGGCACCAGCAGCCAACAAGACACTCTCAAGAAAATGAGAATCGCATCACCCTCTCAAGTAATTAACTTGGAAGAAGAAGAATCAAAAGGGAAAACGTGCATGGAGATGGTAGAAACTATAGCCAGGAGTGAAGAAACCAATACAGAAAGCAAGCCACAGAATGAGAGCAACACAAAGGTTTTTAGTAGCAGAAAGCATGTATTTAGCCAGACACCTGAGGCAGTCTATCAATCCAAGGAAGATTTGATGCACAAATACGCCGTGAAGGGGAGTATAGCCAACATCGAAATAAGGGACCTTTTACTTGAAGTAGAAGGAACTTCCCAGCGTATGACTCACTTTATTTCAGTCAGAGATGCCAAGAAAAAGACATTTAATATTGCGGTGACTGATGATGAAAAAGTATCCAAAATCAAAATGCACTATGAGAACATTGCTTCCCGAGACAACGTGAAATTTCATAGGAATGTCAGTGACATGTTTTACTCTGATTATCTAGGATTGGTTCTAAATGTTGCAAGATTAACAACATATGCATCAAAGCTAGATGGATAGCTGAAATAAGAAAAGGTGTCCAACAAAGCCTGGATGACACAAGTTAAGAGGTTGGAATCTGAAGGCCCCCAGGGGATAAAATCTTCTCTGGATGAAAAGGATAAACTGATCCAGAGCCTAAAGAAGAAATTGAAGATGTCACCTATAGATCATCCACAAACGGAAAAATTAACAACTTTGGAGCATGAGAAGGAAAGCTTCAAACAAGAGGTGCTCAATTACAAAGCTAAGGTATTGCAGTTAGAGAAAGAAAAAGAAGCTTGGTTACAAATGCAAGCAACGACATCGGACATGGAAATCATTGTACCCTCTTGTACAGAGGCTGGATCAAGCATTGAGGGGATAGTCTAGGTCATGTCTTAGGTGAGATTGAAAGCAAATGAGATCAAAAGTCTCAAATAAAACATGGAAAATTTGAGGCAAGAAATTAAGGTGAAGGATGAGAAGATGGCTCAACTCCATAGGGAAAATCAAGATTTGCAGGAGAGAGTGAATAAGCTAAAAAATAAGTTAAAGGGAAAAATGTTATTGCAAGGGACCAAACATATCATATGGGATACTATTGCTATGGAGGCTACTAAATTTAGGGTTTACCTAAATTTTATCAACGACAAAGACGGTATGGTTGCTACAGCTCAGAACAGATGCAAGGTTGTAAATGAAGTATTAGCAAAGAATCCCTTAGAGTGGTCCCAAAATGCCATTGACCTACTGAATACCATACCAACTTTTGACCTTCCTACCATCGGTGTGAAAGACAGGACCACGTTGATCATTTCAGCCAGGAGGATCATTGCCAAGCACAATCTACTTAGATCGGTCCAAAATAAAGCTACGCAAATGAAGCAAAGAATACAGGAGTTTAGGGATGATTTTGAACAATTGTTTTCCAAAGGCCTTCCATCATTCTGGGATGGAAAAAGCTCATTATACAATCAAAAGGATTATCACTCTCTCCTCATGCAATGTAGGATGGATCATTCTAGGTTTGAAGATATGGAAGAAAGTCTGAAGGGCCCAAGTCTAGTAGAGCATTTAGCTACGGATTTTGAGATTTTAAATAAGTTTAAGACAGTGAAGGTCAACATGTCAACCATGTCCTATGCTACATGCATTGACCTGGAAATTTTAATCAAAGAGATGATGGATTATGAAATCCCCTCTGATCTGCAATGGAAAGAAATCGTACACTTGGGTAAACAAAGTGCAATGTCCCCGGAGCCAACATGTGATCTCCAGGTGTCACCAATCTTGCAGAACCGGCAGAAGCTCAGAACGAGATAGATGGCATGGAAGAAGTCAGGCAGTTAGAGAAATTGTTCATGATTTTGAAACATTTTATTTTTGCTAATTATTGTAAATCATTTCGTATATCCAAAATTTTCAGTCAAGACTGTTATAGAAGTTGAAACATTTTAGTTTCATTTGGTTTTTATTCAGATTGTATAAGTATTGAAAGATGAGAAGTAACTAATGTTGGCAGAAGTGAAAGAGCACCTTTTGGTTGTATCAAACTCTGTTTGTAATTTTTCTGAATCTGAATTGAATACAAATGCAGAAGATCTTGAACTTTCTACAAAAAGATTCTAATGGGTGGTGATATGAGCTTTGTTTTCTTTCATCATATGTATTTCTTGTAACTTGTCATTTCATTTACATTTTCTTCTATTTAAATTGGAGAGTTTAAAGGCCCAGAATTCATCTTGTGACGCTCTTGGCCTAAGCAATTTAGACTATGTATATTTCTTCTTAACCAATTCAAAATTAATTCTTGTAATGTTCTGATGCAGTTATTTGTTTCCTCTTTCCTCTTACCACTCTGATTTATTTTAAGTTACTACTTAGATTCATTGCCTCATTTAGCCTTTATCCTCTAGGGAGTTCTATTGTTTGATCATTGTTTTCATTCAATTTCAGAATTTTGACTCCATAGCCCTGTGTGTTCCTCCTCTTCTTAGCCAACAAACTCTATTAAAAGCCCCCAAAACAAACCAAATCTAGCCACCATTTTCCAAGGAATATCATTGACATGAGAGATCCCTCTCTGAGTTGAGCAGGCTAGTGCCTCAGTTATAAATCTGGTTGAAACAGTTACCTCTGTTGTTTGTCTATTCAGTTGGACAGGTTTACAGAGTGCTAACACTCTAGCACCATTGTCGAGGACGAAATTGAAAAACCTTCCCTGGGAAAATGACTTAAAGCTTCAGTTTGATCCCTGAGGGTGATAGTGGATCAGATGCCTTGTTGGCTAAGATTATTTTTACCTTGGCAACTCTATTACTTAGAGACCAGTTGTGCCACTTCATGTGAGATAGAAGTCCTGGCTCCTAAGAAAATCCACACCAGAAGAAACCCAGACCCCGAACCTGCAATCCCTATCTCCAGACCTGAAAAACTTTTACGAAAAAGGAGAGAAAAGACACCAACCACTGTGTTGCATCCAGATTGTTATTTGTATTTACCCAAAGATGGATTAACTAGTATTGAAGACCTTGAGTTTGACCTAAAGTTTTAACAATCCCTATTCATAACTAAACCTGAATCTTGTTTAAACGAAAGCCTCTTCGATGAAAGGAAATTCCAGGATTGGGTTTTAGTTGTGTCTTCTAGACCTGTAGTAACCCCTGTTCGAAACCAAACACCACTTCAACCCCTCACAATAGCCATGGAATCCAGATTCTCTCCCATCATATTACTTTCACAATTACACGATTTACCTAATGACTACAACCTAAGGATCAAATTATATGATGCATAAGGTAATATATCAACCCAAAAGCATTTGGATTGGTTCAATGATTTCGTGGACCTGGAAGAGGTGGACCATGTAGATGGAAAAATGAGGTTGTTCACCCAAATCCTAGCAGGAGACATGAGAAAGTGGTCTAGATCCCTTGCACCAAGCAGTATTATAGATTTTGAGGCATTCAAAACACTCTTTCTTGCCAGATGGGGAGATAAGAAGAACCCCCTTCAATTGTTGACCCAGTACAACAACATGAAGAGATCACCTGATGAAACGGTGCAGGAATTCTCAGCTAAATTCATGAAAATATATAATGCAATTCCTGATGAAGTAAATCCCCCACCTAAAGTTGCCCAACTTAGATATGTTGATTCTTTCGAAAGTGATTTCACTTTATTATTGAGAGAACGAAGATCTGCCACATTGGACGATATGATGGTAGATGCCATTGAAGTAGAAGTAAACTTGATGGCTTCAGGAAAAATTAAAGCTAATTCTGGCAGAAACATCAGCATAACTCAGGATAAAGCCCAAACTTCTACATCACAAACACCAGAAGAAAGATTCAAAGCTATGATGAGGAATATGGAAAGGATGATGGAAAGGATGACATTGGGAAACAGACCCAACCCTAGAGAACAGGCTGATGGTCCACCTAGAAATCTGAGAAGACCAGTCGTTCCACAGATCAGACAAAGGGAGCATAGGAACCAGGGCAATCAGGCAACTCAAGCAGATTAAGCAAACCAGGGAAATCAAGGAAATCAAGGGGAACAACAAATAAGGCCTCCTTTTCAGAATAATTATGTGAATGAAGATTATGATGAATATTTCGAAGATAACATGAACTGCTGTGATGACAAAGAAATTGAGGTATTTTTTTACCAAAGAGGATCATGACCAATTCATAGATGCGAGCGAAGTCTTTCTACAATATGAAGAGGAAAGGGTGTCTTTGGAAGAAGACGATTATGAGGCCGGGTTGAAAAATGCCATCATGCAATTCCAAAGGAAATACAATATTTGAAATCAAAGAGTACCTCCCAACCCTCCAAAGGGTAATCTTCCGAAGGGGAATCCCACCAAAGAAGTTCAGAATAACATACCTTCTTCTAGTTAGCAAAAGAAATATTCCACTACAAAAGATTCAGTTGCAAAAGACTCCACTATGAAAGATCCTTTTGTTTAAGATACCATGGGAAAGCAGAAAGAAGAACCTCAAAAGAAAATATTGACAAGAAAATAAATGGTCACCAAAGAGGTAGAAAAAACTCCATATTCTTTTGATTTTGAAAGTGAGATGCCTAAAATAAAAATTTCGGTGCCATTTAACGAATTGATTAGAAACAACGAATATAGAAATTAGATCATCAGGATGCTTAAAATGGGACAAGCCTCTGACACTCTGAACATACAAGATGATCATCCAGTGATCTTATTCGGGCCAAGAGTGGAAGAGAACGATGAAAATAAAGAAGTCTTTCCTTTTTATGTTAGCCTGAAAATCCATGACATGACTCTACACAATGCTATGCTGGACACTGGAGCATCCCACAACCTAATGCCCAAAGTGGTTGTTATCACTGAAATTTCATCTACACATGGCGACAAGAACTATGCATCATCAAAATAGCAATGAAGTCATTCATGGCACTGAATTAGTTTCACAACATTCTAGAAGGGTAAAAAACTATACAAAGTAACCAAAAATTGAAGGGCGCTTTACAGCAGTTTGGTGCACGCGCGCATGCGCAGGACAAAAATGTGTTATTCGCGCATGCGCGCTCGACGCGCGATTGTCAGTACAAAAACCCGAGCACCTGCTAAAATGGCGCATTAATTGAATAGGTCAGCCTCCCAACTGCTTACGGACTGGATCCCAATTTGATTTGACTCCCAAATCAGAGCCGGATCCATAGAGTCGGCGGGTTAATGACCTAAAGAAACCCTAAAAGGGTCCCTGTTCACACTTTGAGAAGGTTACGTGACCGCCCGAGGAGCTGCTATAAAAAGCCGTAAGGATACATTGTTTTGGCAAGGAATTATGTGCATTGTTATGCTGCTCAAATCGTTGAGGACCCATTCTCTAACGACAACACATCGGTAGCATCACTGGGAGTTCTTTCACTGCTATGCTCAGTTCTTCTCATTGTAAGGAAAGAAAACTGTGTGAGGGCCTCAAAGAGCCTTCCGTAAGGGGGGAGAAGGAACCTCTGGTCTCTTCCTTCAGCGTGCTCCGGTTTCATCAATACACCAGCCTGAAACCATTGGTGACACCTGTGTTTTTTGTTTGATGTTTGTTGTTTCTTTTCACAGATTTAATTTGTTTTCAGTTGATATCATCTTGTAGTTTGTTTTGTTTCCTCTAACCCTATGCTCCAAAGCTGTTCTGCCTTGCTAGACCCAACAGGGCATGCAAGCACTCTCCATTTGCTCACCTGGTGACCATTTGGGTGTGAACAGACTGGCGACTCCACTGGGGAGTTTAGGTATCAAATCCTCCCTCATTTGGGTTTATTTTTCTTTCCTTTTGGTTTTATTAACTTGCAGGGACACAAACCGGCCTCCGCCGACCTGCTAACCA
>JZKD02S2443113.1:201429-226136 GCA_000966675.3 Picea glauca
CAAACACTTGATAAGGAATGCCCTCAATCAATTTTGTTCTCAATCAAATCCAATAATGCTACAACATTTCAGAAATGCAAACTAATATGCAAACTAACCATTAAGATGCACTTTTGTTGTTTTCATGCGAATGATAATCAATTCCATGCAAAATTTCTCTTGCCAACTACCCTTCCATATCAAGGAGATTCAAACAAGAATATGCAGATTTCGCACAAACATCACACCCTTTTGAAATCAAACAAGGGAAAGAAAACCAAAAACACAAAAGGAAGGAGAAAGAGATTGGATCAGATGACCTCAAAGAACCAAATGAGAAGAGTTACAGACTTCAAATGTCCTTCACTAGAGTTCCTGCTCAGTCGGATAGGAGAGAAGAAAGCAAGGGATTGATTTCAAGCTCTCAACGGCAAAAACTCAAAAAGAATGAAGAAGGGCATAAAATCTGAGAAAAAATATGTTTACTTCTCAAGATGAAGCATGTCAAAGGTCAAAGGAAGAATGAATGAATCACAAAACAACTCAGCAAGTCAAAAAACAGGGTTTTGACCTCCAAAAATTGCAATTTTTGAAGAAATTTTGGGCAAAAGAGGGTTGGCGCTCTGGTATAAAGGCCAGCAAAGCATTATAAATCTTTTTCCAGTAGCTTAAAGGATTGTTGGTGCTCTGCTAACAAGGCAAGGGAGCGTTGGAGTCCTAAAGCTCAAAAAAAGTCTAAAAAACCCAAAATTTTGATCAAATTTCGACAAACAAGCTGAGTGTGATGGGATAAAGAGTCAATCAGCAAGTGAAATCAGATAAATGGGGTGAACAAGGTCTAAAAACAATCAGGTAAGACAAGTTCTATGAGGAAGATCAAAACTAAGAAAGTTCTAATTCGATCCCCAGCGAAGTCGCCAGTTTCTGTTGTAGGAAAATCTCCCTGCAGACAGGTAGATTGCCTCAAAGAGATAGACCCTACTCTAAGACAGAAAGTGCTTAACGTGGACACTGAATTCCTTTCAAATACATACAAACTAGAACATGAGAAGGAAGGAGAAAAACAGTACCTTTTTATCGATGTTTGTCCCTGCACGCTCCAAATCGAGCTCTGAACTCTCGCTCCTCGCTGAGTCCTGTAGACAAACAAAGTACGACCACTTCCTACTCTATTGATGTTAGCTTGAAAATAGATCTATCTATCAATGATAGGTTCATATGAGATCAGACACAAACTAGAAAGAAACAAGCCAAGCATGTCATATTGATGAGAATAACGACAACAGTACTTACAATCATAGATGTGAATAATACAACTTCGTCAAGTCCCCTTTGTCTAACCCTTGCTCGAAAGATCCACAACCTAGATGATAGCAGCTTCACTAATCACTTCCCCTCTGACTGACTGTGTATTCCCTATGAGCTCATAGGTTTGATGCTAGCAATTCCTCCCCCCAAATATCTCTGTTCCAGCACCACTTATGAGATCATAAGTTTGGTGTAATTCTCCTTTTTCAGTCCTCTTTCACCATTAGAAAGCTTTCTTATATAGCCTTGGAGAGGCTTTAACCACTTGAGATATCCTTGGGGAAGTTGAGGATTTACCTCCTTCAATTGAGGATCTTCCCTAAGATCATGGCTAGACTAGGGATTCGAATACAACTGCCTTCCAAGAATGAAAGGATCCTTCCCCCATTCATCTCAACAACTTAACAACTGCCTAGAATAGGTAGTGCTCCCTCAAAAGGACCATCAGAGAACTGTAACACTCCCTTGTAGGCTTTAGGGGGATGCCAGCGCTCTCAAAATATATAGCACTCCCTCAAAAAGGCCAGAGGAGATTTATAACGCTCCCTAACAGTGTAAGGGGGAGCGCTGGTTCTCCGAGATAGTGTAAGTGGGAGCGCTCCCCTCAAAAAACTTAGTTTGTGAGGTGCTTTCAGATGGAAAAAGGTTTGCAAGCCTGCTGACTCATTTCTCCTCTTCCAAATCAAATGTTTGAGGTGTTTCAAGTGTCCTTCTCATGTTGTTATAGGCACGACATAGGCATCATAGCAGTATGATTTCTTTGACACTTGCGACACTTGTGACCAACATGCGACACTTGCGACCTTGTGAGCAAAATGTGACACTTGCAACCTTTGTAATGATGACACTTGTGACACTATCAAAGTGAGTAATTTTGATGTGTAACACATGTAGCACATTCTCGAAGCTTCCGTTTGTGAGTTCAATCCTTCCTTTGTCAGTGACCTCAACTAGAGAGTTAGCCCCCATCATAATAGGAGGACCTTTGCATGCATCCAATGAAGAATAAACTTCTTTTGTGGCAGCCATGTGGTGTGATGCTCCTGAATCTATGATCCAAGCATTGGGAGAGGAGTTGATGGCAATCAAACCATGGCTAGAATTGCCTTTCTTAGTATTCTGATCTTCCAGCTTCTTCTTCTTGGTACTCTTGGGGATGCAATATCCAAGGTTGTTTTGATGAAGTATTTGGGTTAGTAGATCTATCTGTTTCTGCATACATGCAGATTTTGGATGGAATCCTTTATGGCAGTAAGTGGATTTCTCCCCTTTTCTTCCCTTTCCACCTTTGGATTCTGAGGCATTGTTGAAGGGTTTTGAGTACCGTTCCTTCTTTTGATTTGCATGTGCTTTCGTTTTGTCTTTGTCTTTGGATTTATGATATTGATGACCGCTACCATCTTGCATAGTAAGTGCATGCACCTTTGGGCCTTTGATTTTTCCCATATTGATGATATTATTTTTCTCTTGTGTTAGAGACTCGATAAAGTCCTCAAGAGAGGGCATCTTCTAGGTGGCTCCAGAGGTGAACCTAACTGAATGAAATGTGGATACAAACATTGAGTATTCTAGAACAAGTTTGAAGATAATGGTGAGAACCATTTGTTTCTCCTCATTAGATATATCAACCCCGCAAAACTTGAGTTGCGACAACAAATCCTTATGTTATCACTGAAAATCGTCCGCAACATTGCACGCAAATGATTGAAGAAACACATCAATGGCAATGGTAATTAGTCCATCTACAACACTAAAATTCATCCAAAAGTAAACAAACTATGTAATTGGGGTCAAAAATCATAATGCGCAAAATCACCAAAAGGAGCACGTGCACAGTGCACTTTCCAACACAGGCATCAACACGTACTATGCGCAAAATGCGCGACTGTGTACGGGAAAATCCATGAATTTCTATGAATGGTGCATTTATGGATCTTGTCAGCCCCTTAACCACTTCTGGTCCGACCCCCAACATGATTTGACACTCATATCTGAGTGAAATCTAGACGAGAGGTTGCTCAAGGACTAGAGGGTGCCCTAAAAGGCCCCTTGTTCACACTATGAACCAATTACATTTTTTCATGTATGAATGCTATAAATAAGAGCCATGGGTGTGCTAAGAAACCAAGATCTTCAAGGTATTGTTATGATGCAAGAATTCTTCTTTGAGAATCCTCTTTTATCTTTGAAGCCTTCAAGCACCATTGCAATAGGCCATTCCACTCACCTCTTGAGGGAATAGGCATTGTTTTTCTTCACCATTTTCCATTTATTCCATTGTAAAGAGTGAAGAGATCTCAATTAGGGAACTCAAGATCCCTCCCAAGGAGGAAGAGGGGACTCATAAGTCCCTGCCTTTCTCTATGGTGTTTTTCCTACTAATCTATTGATCCATTGGTAGCATTATGTTGGTCATTGTTTGATTTTCATGGTTCTAAGTTTCTCAAGATTTCTAAAATTTATTTCTTAGTTGTTTTAGTTCATTTCTTTGTTTTCATATGTGTTTTTCTTATCTAACCCACTCACAAACTTTTGTCTTGTCTAGCAGGCTCATCTAGACATGCAAGTGTTGTTGTTTTTCTCACCCAATTTGTTAGTGCTAGAAGTTGCCCCTAGACTGCTATAGGGTCAAGCCTAGCACCCCTTCAGTTATTGCAATGATTTTATAAATAAGAATGTGTTTGAGTTTTGAAATAAGGTGGATGAGGTAGATTGCAAGAGAAAGAATAAGAGAAACAAGAAAAAGTAGATCAGTTAAAACACCATTGGGCATGGAGTCAAGTAAACAACCTATTGATTGGAGGCAATCAAATTGTACATCAGATAAGAATTTTATATGTAAATGGGTAGAAGAATATGGAATAAACGAAAAGTAGAACACCTCATCAAACTAAGAATTTCTTTGTCAAATGGATGCAACGGTACTTGAAACAAAACACACAGATGATAGGTAGTCACAGTAAAATCTTTACCACTTGGGAATGTATCATCCATAAGCAGCCATTGATTCTCAATGTCTGAAATTCATTCAAGTAAGAAGAAAGATAGAATGTAAAACAAGGAAGATGGAAAAACAATGTTTAGACAAGAAGATCACAATCTGATAAAACAAATGTCATATATCTCCAATGTCAGAAGCGATTCCAAAAATACAATGCCTCCAGGTTTCTAATAACTCAGATGAATGCCTTTTTCATCAATATATTCTTAGCCATGCCCTCACGGGCCTTCCCCCCTCCTTGGCAATTACAAAATGTTGTCTTAAATAGCAAGAAACAATAAACAACTTCTTCCTATTTGCTAGGAGATAATCATAACAAAACTAAAAACAATGCAAAAAATTTGGGACAGCTGAACCGATCCCATCCATCTTTCTCCATCGAATCTTTTATCTACAGCTGAATACTTTTGGGAAATAAAACTGACTTTATTTCTTTTGTCAATGAAATTTATTGATTGCCTCTGAATGCTAAAACCCTGCCCAGAAATCAGTAATCGATGGCTCAACTGATAAGATTATTTTCCATGGAAATCTGGAGTTTAACTTCTTTGATTGACACTCTGCCATATGTTCATTGGTTATCTAAAAATATGATATTCTGTTAAGATCCTTTTCTTTGATATGATTTCCTGAAAATTATGGATTAGATCCATAAATTATGCCTGCATTTCTAAAATTGATTCCTTTCTGAAGCTATGGATCTGATAATAGTATGTTTTTCCAACTGTACTCAATCACTGATGATTCTCTCTCTTAAAATCTGGAATTGCCTGCTAATTGTATGCTTGAAATTTGGAAAGTTTGGATACTTTTCCACCTGTTACATAGATGTTAAAATTGAAAACAAATTCCATTCATGTTGTCCTCAAAACTGGATCGAATCTTTCACTCTGCCATTTGTTTCTAACTGTCTGGCAAGTGCCTCATTACCCTATAAATCATCATTTCTGAGACAGGCCTCATAGCTGGTTTTGATTGTTTTACCAAGCTCTGAGATCTGCCTAGATAACATAGTGGTGGCATCAAGATGGGAAAATGTATTTGTAGGCACTGGATCTGTCAAATCATCAGCTGGCACATATATAGCTTGCACAGAAGTAATGGAACCCTTCTTGGTTTTTGTAATATGTTCTTGCAAACCTCCAAGATCAGTAGCCAAAGTTGGCTGGTATCCGACAGCTGAAGGAATACGTCCCAGCAAAGCAGACACTTCAGAGTTTGCCTGTGTAAAATGAAAAATGTTGTCAATGAAGAGCAACACATCCTGGCCTTCGGCATCTCAAAAATGCTCTGGAACAGTCAATCCTGTGAGCCCAACAATATGCATTCCACAAGATGGAGTGGACTCCCATGGACTGGTTGTTCAGATAGGGGCACTCCCATTGCTTCATTATTCTTATACACTCAGATGGGAGTGGCGTCCACATAGAATATGATGTGATGCGGGTTCCAATGAATGGCATATGTGTGGAACTTGGCGGTGGGAGCGAACCACAAATAAATGCGTTGTTCTCTATTGCCAATTCCATGAGAAAATATGTTGGTCTGCACAATGTAAGGCTCCGCAGACACATTTCCCAGAAACTCAAAATCCACTTCATCATGCTTGAGTCCTTCATTTGAAGAAAGATAATAAGCAGTGACAGTTCCAGCTGAGTCTCCAGGAACCAACTTTATTTTCATTCTAATGTTGCCAAAGAGAAACTTATTCTTGGATGTGAAGCCCGATCCCGAGGATCGGTCAAGCCGGAGCTGCAACTGTTGGCCTCCATTGAGAAATCTGGCATGATCAGAAGACCAAGTGATGTCGAAGTCCTGGTAAAATATGGTGGGAGTATAGAAAGAGGTTAGAGCCACCCAACTCGCATTTATAGATGTAAGTGGAGCGTCCAGCACAAGTGTCTCCAGAGTGATGTTATTTAGAAGACAATATTGCTTTTCAATTTGTTTCCATAAGAACCGTGATATTGCTGTGATTTCCTGAGAATGTCATCTGGAAGGGTAGGATCTTTATGACATTTGTTTTTAAACCCTTCCTTTAGCGTGCACCTGTACACTGATCAAATCTTCATTGCAACCTGCATAATTAGCACTGTCATCTCACAATGGACGAACAGGTCCAATGGTATCGGGTTCTACGATATGGTGGATATTTTATAAGCTTGAGTTTCCACCTTATTTGCTCATCACTCGGTTTTATTAACACTTCATATGGTTACATGCCTTTTCACAAATAATTTCATATATCTCTATGTTGTCCTCATGGCTTGGACTGATGCTTCTGCACTGGCTTTGTCTTGACTTATGTGTTGACTTGTGTCTAACCCTTGTTTTGTATGACTGCAGGTGCGTGGCTTCGAGGACTGGAGATTGGCTCCTGTCCAATAATTATTGGACCACATAATCCAAAATGGCGTTAAAATGCCATTTTATTTTGCCAAAAAACTGCCTTTTAATCCACAGGCAATAATCCTTACTTAATATCATCTTTAGACACATTTGACTAATACAAAGGCCAATTTATCTTGATGAAGTGGAATCAGGGCATAATAACACTGAAAAGGCATATGAAACAAAGACTTCCACCATTCTTATACCTCCCTCCAACAAGGCAAGTTAAAAGCTTAGTACTACTTCTGGCATATACGATACCGGTGCTCAGGAACACCACCTCTTGGTGCTATGGGAATAACCTTATTCCTGTAACAAAGAGAACATTGAAAAATTGGTATTTGGATACTAACATTGGCTCCTTCTAGAGAATGATGCTCTCCATGTGAGGCATTAAGAATAAGCAGACCACTATGCCTTTCCTCTGTGCATCCATGCAATGTAACCTGTACACTTTCGCCTCTGCAAACATCCACATTTATGCTCTGCCTAGTCTATTGGGTTATGGAATCAGTCAATACCATCTCAACTCTGGCTTCAAACTTCTGCAACTTATCAAACTCTAACAAATGATGGAAACAAACTCACTGCAAAACTAATTACACTATGCAAACTGCGAAAACAAATGCTCAAAAAGAGAGCTTATTGCCTGCCCTACTTTTAACCAATTGTTTCCTTTAGATTAGGTAAAAACATGCTTCCAATGAATACATTCAAGTAATCTGCTAATTGGTAAAACTCTTGATCTGGTTCTAACAAATAAAGAGACCCACAACATATCAAAGTGAAAAGGAAAAGTGAAGCAAAGCCAACCTTCATTGAGCAAGAATAATTTTCCGTTTGAAAAATCCATATAATCAGAAAAAGGGTCATGAAAGAGACAAAGAGAAACCTCTTTCTGTTGTTTTAGTTGAAAATCAAAAGGTTTCTGCATATCTTTTTTCTGATAATGTTTGCCACGTTCAACTATTTGCAAATCTGAATGTGATTGCAAGTTTATTTCACTAGTTTTCTGTACAAAAAATTGCTTCAGGTCCCCATCGTTTCCTTCCTCAACCTCGGATGCATAGCTGTCATAAAGTGGCTTACTGCTGAAGTTTTCATTATGTGTTGATGTGAAAATTTTCCCTCCACTTGAGCCATGACTATCAAGAGGAGAATCTGAAATTTTGTTGTGATATAGCTGTTGATCAAAGGCCTTAGAGAGAAAAAATGAGATATGTTGTTCATCATCTTCGGAATTATAACACTTATCATAGATAGGTGAGACAAAAGCCTTTGTGTCTTGCATATAAGGACGAGCAGCCTCATGCTGTAAAATAGATTTAGAAGGAGATTCGAAAGATGATGAAACATCTTCTCTTTCCTCAACATAATCATCCTTTATATTATAATCAAAATTACTATAAACTTTTGAACAAAGCACAAATGTGTCTAAAGTATGGTTGTCCCCATCATCCTTACAAACAAAAGAAGTACTAACGGTATGTTGAATGTCAAATTCAAATTCTTTACAACAGTTATCCAAAGGAAAATCAGTTGGATAAATATTTTTGTAATAATGATGAGAGACAGTGTGAAACTCCTTCAAAGAATGAATGCTAGCAGCAAGAAGGGACTGACACCATTCACGAGCATGTTCTTCTAACAAAAATCTGAACATCTTGATTAAGACATCCTCGTGAAAAAAATTATGTTCAAGCATGCATTTATGGAAATTTGATAAATGCTCACTGGGATGATCATCCTTGCATCCTCTAAATCTGGGATTATATTCATCCCATTCAGATATTGAAGGTATTGGATGTGGAAAACCAGCTATGTTGGTGAAATCACAAAATCCATACCTCCAAGCCAAAATAGTTTCCATGGCCATCATGGATCTTCAACTAGTGGAGTCACCTATGAATCTTAGGACAATGGAGTCGCCATGGTGAAAGATGTGCAGTCATGTATCTGCCCTCTTCCTGTTCACCATCAAGAAGTGGATCTGATCGTTGTCGTTCTCCTAGGGAAGATATCTTTGTTGCTTCGTCCCTGGCAACGGCGCCAAAAATGTTAGTGCTAGAAGTTGCCCCTAGACTGCTATAGGGTCAAGCCTAGCACCCCTTCAGTTATTGCAATGATTTTATAAATAAGAATGTGTTTGAGTTTTGAAATAAGGTGGATGAAGTAGATGACGAGAGAAAGAATAAGAGAAACAAGCAAAAGTAGATCGGTTAAAACACCATTGGGCATGGAGTCAAGTAAACACCCTGTTGATCGGAGGAAATCAAATTGTACATCAGATAAGACTTTTATATGTAAATGGGTAGAAGAGTATGGAATAAACGAAAAGTAGAACACCTCATCAAACTAAGAATTTGTTTGTCAAATGGATGCAACGGTATTTGAAACAAAACACACAGATGATAGGCAGTCACGGAAAAATCTTTACCGGTTGGGAATGTATCATCCATAAGCAGCCATTGATTCTCAATGTCTGAAATTCATTCAAGTAAGAAGAAAGACAAAATGTAAAACAAGGAAGATGGAAAAACAGTGTTTAGACAAGAAGATCACAATATTATAAAACAAATGTCATATATCTCCAATGTTAGAAGCGATTCCAAAAATACAATGCCATCAGGTTTCTAATAACTCGGATGAATGCCTTTTTCATCAATATATTCTCAGCCATGCCCTCATGGGCCTTCCCCCCTCCTTGGCAATTACAAAATGTTGTCTGAAATAGAAAGAAACAATAAACAACTTCTTCCTATCTGCTAGGAGAAAATCATAACAAAACTGAAAACAATACAAAAAATTTGGGACAGCTGAACTGATCCCAGCCATCTTTCTCCATCGAATCTTTTATCTACAGCTGAATACTTTTGGGAAATAAAACTGACTTTATTTCTTTTGTCAATGAAATTTGTTGACTGCCTCTGAATGCTAAAACCCTACCTGGAAATCAGTGATCGATGGCTCAACTGATAAGATTCTTTTCCATGGAAATCTGGAGTTTAACTTCTTTGATTGACACTTTGCCATATGTTCATTGGTTATCTAAAAATATGATCTTCTGTTAAGATCCTTTTCTTTGATATGATTTCCTAAAAATTATGGATCAGATCCATAAATTATGCCTGCATTTTTTAGATTGATTCCTTCCTGAAGCTATGGATCTGATAATAGTATGTTTTTCCAACTGTACTCAATCACTGATGATTTTCTCTCTTAAAATTTGGAACTGCCTGCTAATTGTATGCTTGAAATATGGAAAGTTTGGATACTTTTCCACCTGTTACATAGATGTTAGAATTGAAAACAAATTCCATTCATGCTGTCCTCAAAACTAGATCGAATATTTCACTCTACCATTTGTTTCTAACTGTCTGGCAAGTGCCTCATTACCCTATAAATCATCATTTCTGAGACAGGCCTCATAGTTGGTTTTGATTGTTTTACCAAGCTCTGAGATCTTCCTAGATAACACAGTGGTGGCATCAAGATGGGAAAATGTTGTTGCAGGCACTGGATCTATCAAATCATCAGCTGGCACATATATAGCTTGCACAGAAGTAATGGAACCCTTCTTGGTTGTTGTAATACATTCTTGCAAGCCTCCAAGATTAGTAGCCAAAGTTGGCTGGTATCCGACAGCTAAAGGAATACGTCCCAGCAAAGCAGACACTTCAAAGTTTGCCTGTGTAAAACAGAAAATGTTGTCAATGAAGAGAAACGCATCCTAGCCTTCGGCATCTCAAAAATGTTCTGCAACAGTCAATCCTGTGAGCCCAACAATTTGCATTCCACAAGCTATAGTGGACTCCCATGGCCTGGCTGTTCAGATAGGGCACTCCCATTGCTTCATTATTCTTATACACTCAGATGGGAGTGGCATCCACATAGAATATGATGTGATGCGGGTTCCACTGAATGGCATATGTGTGGAACTCGGCAATGGGAGCGAACCACAAATAAATGCGTTGTTCTCTGTTGCCAATTCCATGAGCAAATATGTTGGTCTGCATAATGTAAGGCTCCCTGGACACATTTCCTAGAAACTCAAAATCCACTTCATCATGCATGGGTCCTTCATTCAAAGAAAGATAATAAGCAGTGACAATTCCAGCTGAGTCTCCAGGCACCAACTTTATTTGCATTCTAATGTTTCCAAAGAGAAACTTATTCTTGGATGTGAAGCCCGATCCTGAGGATTGGTCAAGTAGGAGCTGCAACTATTGGCCTCCATTGAGAAATATGGCATGATCAGAAGACCAAGTGATGTCGAAGTCCTAGTGAAATATGGCGGGAGTATAGAAAGAGGTTAAAGCCACCCAAATCACATTTATAGATGTAAGTGGAGCGTCCAGCACAAGTATCTCCAGAGTGATGTTAGGCATTAGACATTATTTCTTTTCAATTTGTTTCCATAAGAACCATGATATTGCTGTGATTTCCTGAGCATGTCATCTGACAGGGTAGGATCTTTATGACATTTGTTGTTAAACCCTTCCTTTAGCATGCACCTGTACATTGATCGAATCTTCATTGCAACCTGCATAATTAGTGTTGTCATCTGACAATGGGCGAACATGTCCAATGGTCTCAGGTTCTACAATCTGGTGGATATTTTATAAGCTCGAGTTTCCATCTTCTTTGCTCATCACTCAGTTTTATTAACACTTCATATGGTTACATGCCTTTTGGAAAATAATTTCATATATCTCTATGTTGTCCTCATGGCTTGGACTGATGCTTCTGTGCTAGCTTTGTCTTGACTTATGTGTTGACTTGTGGCTAACCCTTGTTTTGTATGACTACAGGTGCGTGGCTTCGAGGACTGGAGATTGGCTCCTGGCCAATAATTTTTTTCTAAAATAATCATTAAGAATGTAAAAGACAATCAAGACCAAAATACTTGACCACATAAACCAAAATGGCGTTATAATACCATTTTATTTTGCCAAAAAATTGCCTTTTAATCCATAGGCAATAATCCTTACTTAATATCAGCTTTAGACACATTTGACTAGTACAAAGGCCAATTTATCTTGATGAAGTGGAATCAGGGCGTAATAACACTGAAAAGGCATATGAAACAAAGACTTCCACCCTTCTTATACCTCCCTCCAACGAGGCAAATTAAAAGCTCAGTACTACTTCTGGCATATATGATATCAATGCTCAGGAACACCACCTCTTGGTGCTACGGGAATAACCTTATTCCTGTAGCAAAGAAAACATTGAAAAATTAGTATTTGGATACTAACACAAGAGACAAAACCAACACAACAGATTGGTGACCATATTGGGGATCGATATCAAATTCCTCCCTATTTGAGATTTGAGAGCACTTCATTTTGATTGTTTTATCTTGTAGGTACCAAAATCATCCTAGCCCAACCTGCCAAAGTCAAAATTATGAGCCAAGGAAGGAGTATTTCACCTGGAAATTTCTCCCCCGACCCGTGACAGGAAGTGCATAACTTTTCCTTCCCACAGATAAGCAGTCTGCGCACTGTGTGTGAAACATGCCTCATTACTCTACACATTGTGCACCATATGTGTGCCTGTTAGAACTATAACCCACACATAAGTCCAGTTTTTCAAAATTGTAAGGGTTTTTATGCATGGTTTGAGGGCCCTTGGCCTTCAGATTCTTATTTCTCTACACTTTGTAAGGAAACTACACTCCACTTAGAGTCCTTTCCATATGAAAGGTTAGCTAACATAGGCACTTAGGGGGTAAAAAGAATCATAATTCTCTTTTTTTGTTTTGGTTTCCACATGGATGGCCCATTTGGCTTGTAAAATTCTAAGTTGAAGTTATTGCTTTCATACACAATCACTTAAAGTGGGACTAGAAACCAATTTTGACCTTCAAGTATGCTCTTCCCTCACACCCTAGTGTGATCTTGGGAATTAGAATGAAGGTAGAGAGGAATTTTCATCTCCCTTAAATGAAAATCTTTAGGAGAGGACAAAGCCCCCCTAGGGTTCCTCTTTAGTTTTTTGAAACCATCTTCAAGCTTTGTAAGGGCCCATACATGCCCACATGTTGAAAACTTAGGATAGTTTCTAAATGATTTCTTAGTTTACATCACAATCTAGGGAAGTTTAAAGATCAAAGTAACAGGCCCATACATGCCCACATGTTTGCAATCTAGGATAGTTTAAAAACATTCTTAGTATAGACAACATTTTAGGAAGTTTAAATGATTTGTAAGGACCCATATGTCCACATTGCTAGTTCTTTAGGGATTTAAATATTTCTCAAGGTTGTACCAAAGACACATAGTAAGCTAGGTAAAGAAGATTTGTAAGGACCACAGGAAGTCCACATGTTGCAATCTCACACTTAACTTATTAAAATGTTTACACACTTGTCACTTTCTTGCACACAAATCCACTCCTCACACACATAATTTCTATTAGAATAGTGGAGGTCGAAGTAGGTTTTCTCCAAAGGAATTTTGAAAGATCCGACTACTTCTTTAGAAATTACCCACACCCATTTAATTCAAACGAGATTGGTCCACACCCCCAATCTCTCAGCCCACCACATCTAAAAATTTTCTAACCAGCGCACTAAATGTTCCTCCACAGGAGGTGCCAAATGAAATTTTTAGTCTAGGTAGGATCTCGGGGGTAGGCATCCAAATAACCCCCCATTATCAGGTTCTCACATTTTCAAACAATATAAGTTGAGAAATAGGGAACTTTCAAATCCTCCAAGTCAAGTGTTCCTACATAATAAGGCAAGGAGATACTCATGAAGGGTTGAAAGCCGAGGTCCGGTTGTTCTGTGCATTCCACCCTGGGTCACCCAACTCTTGTGAGGGCATCCAGCCCGTGACCCATTTCTGAGGCCGAAAATATAAATTCCGCACTTTGACCAAGGTACCTAGTGGCCAAAACTTAGGACATCTACCCGGGTGGAGATTGTGGGCTGCAATCACACCTTGATCAGATTTTGTGTGGCTATTGGGAAATATTTCCATCTCCTTTGGGATATGCACCCTCTACTCCTCATTATAACTAATTACGTCAACCTTCACTAGTTCCTCTTCCGGTGGCTTCAGACCCCACTGTTGAGTGCTATTGGAAGGCTCAGTGCCATTTGAGAGGAAGGACGATACATAATTTAGGACACGAGCATTTTATAGTATTGTTCCCCCATGCAGACAAAATTCGCCTATCCACATCCTTGTTTATTTATAGTTTCTTTATGTATGATTTCCACTTGATTACATGCAATTGTGAGTTATACTATTTTGTGAAGGTCCAAAAAATACAAAGCTCTTGTTCATTTATTTCACTCTTATCACCATTTGTACACATTCACTTTTCTATTTGGAAACCATAGGGGACCCACAAAATCCCCATCGTTCCAGACGCTCGCAAAATCTCCCTCCCATTCTAGGAGGAGTCCCTAGTATTGCCAACTCGCTGACTCAACCATCTCACACCCCCGTGAGTGCTACTACTTTGGGATCAAATTTACTTGGTTCCAATTTACTTGGGACCAATTCCAAAGGCCATCCATCCACTAGTTCTCCTTCACAAGGAGGCAGGGGGAAAACTTCTTCTCAAGGGAGAAGTACCACCCCACCAAATCTCTCTCAAAGGACAGGTCCACTACCTGCTCACACAATGGTTGGAAATAATCCTCCACCAAATCTCCCTATGCCATACTTGGCATCCCTCAACATTCCTGATTTTACCAAACTCATGAATGATCCCATTTTACATGACCCCACATGGCCCAATATGCCTACCAAACTACCTTCAGATATTCCAAAGTTTGAAGGAAAACTAGAGGAAGATCCCACCAACCATGTTATGACCTTCCACTTCTGGTTCTCTTAAAACAACATCATGGATGATTCCATCCTCTTGAGGTTATTTCAAAGAAATCTCATGGGCCCATCAGCCAAATGGTATGTGGACGAAAAATCAAGGTCCCATGTGACCTTTGAATCATTGGCCAAGTCCTTTTTGTCCTTTTTCCAACTACGAGTACGTCATTGATCCAGATTATTTTTTAGAACAATATGAAAGCATAGATACTACAATGAATACACATAAATATTGTCAGAAATAGAGAAATGCAGTAATACATGATTTCTATTAATGAAATAAATGTACAGAGACTGTAAAAATACAGAGTGAAAGACTCGCTAGAATGGTGGCAGCTTATCTCTGAGAAGAGATGTGACGGATAATCGCATTCACAAGAATGTGATTATTACAATGAGGCTCTAAGGGCCTTTTTAACATAAGGAAAATCAAAAACCCTAACCCTGGAAGATGAAAATCCAAAAGGTTTGCAGGCCCCGATGGAGGTAGTTGATACGTCAACTTCTCGGGGGCGTAACTTTTGCATACGATCTCTGTTTGGGGCACTCGATACACCGTTAGAAATATCTATCCGAGGACTAAAAATTTTGATGTGAGAAACATCGAAGGAAATATCTTGTTGCTCCCCGTTTTCCCAAAAAATGTCATTTAGGGCCTCAAAACAATCCCAAAAGTTTGGGACCCGAAAAAACTGCTAAAAATAGTAAATTACCAAAATTGCCAGAAAACTATTTTGAGCCAGTTGGAAAAGGTGGGTGGCCATCGATATCCACTTGGATCAATCCTATCTCCTTAAGAATCAATGGTCTCCATTGTGTTGAGTGCCCGAGGGAGAGGGAAGAGCATTTGTTGAATCTGCATCTTGATGAGCTACTTGCCTTGTTGGAGAAGTTGAGTTGCTTAGCTTGTTGAAGGTTGTCATGAACATGTGGTTGGAAGGGTTGGAGCATTTTAACTAGTCTAGCTACATGAGATGCTTGTGTGTAGAAGGAATATTTACACTTTGTTGCAATCTTATCGACCTGCTTCTGTTGGATAGAAGGTGCTTGGGTTGAGGCTGTAGTTGTTGCAGTATCCTTCTGTTCACCTTTTGAACAGATTGTGAAGGAGCTAAATTTTGTAGTATGAGATACTACGTTGCGGCACTATTTAGGTGGAACAATAGTCAGAAGTACTTCTGGTATTATGTAGAGATGACCCCCAAGAGAAGCAATGACACTGAGGGGTCGACACTCATTAACAACATGGCATTTCCACATATATGGCTGGCCCAAGAGAACATCATAGACATCTAGTGGGGAAACATCACATAATACCTCATCCTTTAAGGGTTGGATGCCCTATGACAATCAACACTGTTGGCTGACACAAAGATCTCGTCCCTGGCAAAGCCACCCGATGTTGTATGGCTGCAGGTGTGGTTTTGTTGACAATCCCAACTGTTTGACGACCTCTGTTGAGATGAGGTTCTTCTGGCTTCTGCTATAAACAATAAAATGCAGCGGGGTCCCCTTCACCCACATCTGTGAATGCAAAAGGTGCTCCCCCTCTTTAGGATCTATTGGTTCTTCTGGTTGAATTGCTGCGGTCATGACAATAGCAGTGGGGTCTACGTCGATGATATGTCTTTTACCAGTATTTTCAGAATCAGATTCTGAATCAGGGTTTGTCTCCTTGTCTTTCATCTCGACCACCAATGACTGTTTTGAGTGACATTCATCAGTGTTGTGCCAGGGGATTTTGTGGAAATCGCACCATTTTCCAGTGTCCTTCTTCGTCTTTCTGTGACCCTTCTTTTCCTATGGCTTGGACTAGTTTTCGGGAGACTGTTTGTTAGGGCTGTCTTTCTCATACTTTGGTTGTTGTGGATTTTCAGACCTGAACTCCCGTTTTTTCTGGTGCTTAAATTTCTGCTCGATTTTAACAACATATCGATAAGTAGAACCGAGTGATGAGATGTCCATAAAATCCATTTCAGTTTGGATGTATGTGTGTAGAGCCTCGCTATATTTCAGAACAAGATGTCACTCAGAGTCTTTGATACCCAGCTTGGTGTGCAAGTTATGGAAGGTATTGGTGAACTCTGGAACTTCTTGGCCCCTCTCTTGCCATAGTGTGGTCCATCTCATGTATTAGTCCTCATAGTTTCCAATGGGGTAATATTGTTCCTTTACCGCATCCACAAAAAAATCCCAAGTGGGCTCAACCCCAAATATTCTGGAATACTCTGTGGAAATTTGCTCCCAGTAAGTTTCCCACCAATGTTTGACATGGGGGAGAGCCTTAAGGAGTGCGAATATGATCTTTTCTCTATCAGAAAAATTGTGAACAGAGAAATAACCTTCTAACAAATTTAACCATTTATCTAGGGCATCCACATCTATCTGACCTTCAAATATAGGAATATCAAAATTGACCTGTAACTTAAAAGGTGAGGTGACTTCAAAGTGGCCTCTTGATGAAGATGTGCCTGATGCTATCGACAAGCATTGAAGGATGTGGGAACAATTCTCCATCATTTCGTCTATCTGTCGCATGAGAGCTTGCTCAAGAAACAGATTGATAGAATCGTCTTCTCTATGGTTTTTCTTTTCTTCCACCATTGAGGGTTTATTGGGTGTGCGAGAGCGGTTTTCCTCAAGAGAGACAAGCTCGAGACCCAACTTGCTATACTCGGACCTTGTCGGGGACATGCACTGAAAAACGATCAAGAGCAGCCTGCTCTGATACCACTGATCCGGATTATTTTTAGAACAAAATGAAAGCAGAGATACTACAATGAAATACACATAAATATTGCCAGAAACAGAGAAATACGATAATACACGATTTCTATTAATGAAATAAATGTATAGAGACTGTAAAAATACAGAGTAAAATACTCGCTATAATGGTGGCAGCTTATCTCTGAGAAGAGATGTGACGGATACTGACATTTGCAAGAAAATGATTATTACAATAAGGCTCTAAGGGCCTTTTTAACATAAGGAAAATACAAAACCCTAACCCTGGAAGATGAAAAGCCAAAAGGTTTGGAGGCCCTGATGGAGGTAGTTGATACATCAACTTCCCTGGGGTGTAACTTTTGCATATGATTTGTCTGGGGTGCTCGATACACCGTTAAAAATATCTATCCAAGGAATACAACTTTTGATGTGAGAAACATTGAAGGAAATACGATGGTGCTCCCCGTTTTCCCAAAAAACGTTGTTTAGGGCCTCAAAACGGCCCCCTAAGTTTGGGACCCGAAAAAACCGCTAAAGATAGTAAATTACCAAAATTGCCAAAAAAATTGTTTTGAGCTAGTTGGAAAAGGTGGGTGGCCACTGATATCCACCTAGATCAGTCATGATACTAGCTTAGAACTCCTCTCTGATTTAAAACAAACCATTGCTATCCATATAGCCGACCACATCCATGAATGGCGTCGACAACATAGTTTGTGTAAAGCGAAAACCACCAAAGAACAACATCTTGATTAGTTTCTCAAATCACTTGTCTCTATTATTGCCAAGGATGTAGCATCCACTTTTCCTCAGTTAGAAGAGGAGTCCATTAGAAAGGCCCAATAGTTTGACTTCATCTATGCTCAGTCAGGTTAATTATACACAATATTACCTGATGCACCCAGACCCATACCATTTGGCCAGGACAAACCTGGGATGTCCCATGCTGCGGATAGGTTGATTGGTTCTATGAACCATCTCAACCCTTACAGCCACTTGTCACCCTCTTATGGTTCACATAAATATCCACAACCATATGGAGGGATGTCTTATTACCCTCCTCCCACTCACTAACAGTCATATCCTCTTGCTCCCCCTCCACCAATGGGTGGACCCTCACTAGTATCCATGATGCAGCCAGTCTCTCAACCAAGTACGAGTTCACCTTCTACCTTCGCATATAACCTCAAAAATAGTGGAAGTGCTTCAACTTCCTACACGCCATATGGATTGTCTCCACAAAACAATCCATATTTTCCATTTCCTGGTCCTCCACAGCCGGTTTCTCCTTCACCAAGACAACCACATGCCGGTGTTAACTTTGTTCAACCCTCTCCCATTCAACAACAAAAAAGTTTTTAACATATGAATATGGAAAATCCGACCCATCCGCCGAATAATTCCAAGAATAAAGGGAAAAATCGAACCAACAACAACCCCATACTAGGAGAAAATAACCCCCAACAAAACCATCCCGCTGGGGGCAACCAGAATCAGGGCAACCAAAACCCCCAAGGGGGCCACAATAACAATCAACCACGATAAGGGAAGAACAAAAACCTCATAACTAACTTCCCTTGCATTCTATGTGGTGAATATGGACATTATACACACCATTTCCCCCAAATTTCCGATTCCAAACGGATGAAAGAATCCATGAATGTGCAACACCCTCCAACACCACCTTCCCCTCAGCAAGCCCCACAACAATATTTGCAACAACCACCTCCTACCATTTTGAAAAACCCCATTCCTTACCAAGTTGTGATGAATACCCAACATGAGGTACACCCTAGTCCACCCCAAATGGGGTAGTATCAAAACCAAGGTCCCAATCAACCTGGAAATTTGACCAATCACAACATCCTCCTTACTAGCGAAGAAGAGATTATTTTGCAAACATGCGGTTGCCAATACAGTGTTTCCCCCGAATCTACCCCAACCACCTCATAAGTGCCTACGACTATAGCCGGACAACCATTGATCATTCCACACCCTAACACTGAACCAAACCCTCATATACCACGTATGCCTTTATGAAGGAATGTACATAACCCTCATGCTAGGGCAGCCCATAATTACAGTCTGGTCGATGACTTAGCATAGTCTCTTGCAGCCATGTTTATATTGGCAGTCCTCCAAACTTGTCCAAATCAAAGGAAATCCTTCCTTTCCGCCTTGGGGGTAGTTGACCCAGCTGATACTAGAATCATCACCTTTGATCTAAATAGTGGAGAATCACACCTCCCCGCCCTGGTAGATTTTTAGATACCAGTTAATATCCAAAACATCACAATTCATCAATGCATCATCAATGAAGGTGCATCCACATGCATCATGTCGAAAGTAGTATGAAAAAAACTTGGCTCACCTAAGCTAGTACCATCTTCCATCATCCTATGAGCCTATGACGGTCGACCATCATCCCCTGAAGGGATCTTTCAAAATGTCCCTGTAGAACTTGGGGGGAAAACCATTCTCATCGACGTTGAATTTATCGACATCCCTCTTGATTACAATATCTTGTTCGGATGTAGCTACATGTATGCTATGAAGGTAGTCGTCTCCTCTATTTTTTGAATGATGATGTTCCCCAACAATAGGAAAATCATCACCATCGACCAACTTACACATTACGAGGATAACCATTCTTCCAACATTGATAACATTCTCCCCCTTGTTTGCACTAGCTTAGATGCTTCTTCGGTCATTGACATGGGTCCCAGAATTTTCAAAGACCCATCGTTGCTGGGGGCAGATCATGGAGCACCACCTCTCCTACACCCTTCAACAAAAGTGTGTGTAATATCTTCTAATGGAACAGATATTGGAGCCAATGCCCCTCTCACAGAGGCCCCTCCCCACATCTAAGTTCCACCAGTTGAAGAACCGTTACCTTAGGAGTTCCCTAAGAGCCTCATTGAACCACTTATCCCCAATTCCACCCCCCTCCAGGGGAAAATCCTGGTTTGAAAGATAGTCCCCCAAGCCATTACTCAAATTCCCTTCTTCTACCCCCCACTTGGAGTCCAAGCATTCCAGGTAGTTGCTACTCTCACACTTCCAAACATGGTTCTTTCCATCCATGTATGGTATCTCCATCCACCCATGATGGTCCCTACACCATCTCTCCCTCCTCACACAGAGCGATTACTGATGCAGATCCCTATACAGGCTCCTGGCACACCACACCCACCCCCTACTAGTAGCAACACCACCACCACTGGGGGAAAACAGAAGAAGAACGAGCCCACAACTCCACTTCCTCCCCGATCTCAACCTCTTTGCACACTATGAAAAAGAGAAGGACACCCCACTAATAGATGTCCTACCCTTCCCGAGTTACGTAATATGATCCAACTCCCTAGAGAAACCAAATTGCTCCCCACTCCACCAAGTATGTCCACTGCTACTACAGAGTCCTCAAGCATATGCAATAAAGGGTTGAGAACCAAATTTGCTTGTGCCATCTGTTCCAGGTATTGCCACTACACTCATCATTTCCCATCTCTCCCTCAATTTCTCCAAATGTTAGCCATAGTATGCTAAACATCTCAGCCAGAGTCCTCTCAGCCACCCCCTATTGAGGCTCATATTACTAACATTCAATATATTTCATCGTCAGTTCCTGAGTGAATGAGGTACCCTCCACAATATCGGGATATCCACTTTATGTCTAGGGGTCCCTCACACCCTATACATGATATCCCATCTACGTCCTCGCCACTTGCGTACAATAACACTTACCCATTGACAACTCCCCCTGTCACCTACCAAGATCCCCTGTATTCTCACATTTTTCACTGCGACGAAGATATCCTGGAGGAACTCACTACCCTCGATTGCCCATGGAATGCGCTCCATCATCGATCACTTTGTCTTTCACATGAGACCTTTCACCCTCCTATCCACACCTCCATGTGCGTATTCTAAACCAAGGATTTTATTCCCTCGGGGCATATAGATTGGTTCAACAACCCTATCCCTTCCCCAGGTTCTTTTGAAGAAGGCAACATTGCCAGCATCTCCCCCACCATCGAAACTGACATTTCCATTAAACTGGGAATCATAGAAGAAATCACCATTGGCCCTACATTCTCCCTTGAAGAACTCATTTCTTACAAAGTTCTCTTTCAAGAATACCGATATATTTTTGCCTGGTCATATACGGAGATGCCTGACCTCGATCCGTCTATAGTCGAACATCAAATCGACACTTGGCCAGATGTCACCTCAGTTCGTCTAAAACAATGCCCCCTTCACCCATCCAAAGTTGTGGCTATCAAAGCCGAAATTGACAAGTTACACGCTTTTGGGTTCATTTACACCATTGCGTACACTTCCCGGGTCTCCAACCTTGTCCCTGTTAACAAAAAATAGGGAACTATCCGTGTCTACACAGATTTTCGTGATATCAACCATGCTTTTCCCAAAGACAAATTTCCAACCCCTTTCATCGAACAAATTATCGATGATTGTGCCGACCATGAAGCATTGTCCTTTATGAATGAGTTCTCCAACTACAATCAAATCCAAATCCATCCAGCAGATCAGTATAAAACTGCTTTTAGTACCCCTTGAGGTACCTTTGCTTTTCTTGTGATGCCATTTGGACTCAAGAACGTAGGTGTTGCATTCCAATGGGCCATGACCTATGTTTTCCATGAGCTTTCTCGCATCATCCTTTCTTATTTGGATGACCTCACTGCTTGATACAAAAAGTGAACTCAACATTTAGACGACTTACGCATCATTTTCCAATGATGTCGCCAATACAATATCTGCTTGAACCCCCTCAAGTGCATCTTTTGTGTCACGACCGAACGCCTCATTGGGTTCATTGTTTCCCAACACGGCATCACAGTGGACCTCAAGGTCCAAGCTATCACATAAACTCCACAACCTAGGAATTTACACCAACTGCAAAGCCTACAAGGCAAAACCAATTTTTTACATCGTTTTGTCCTAGACTACGCCACTCGCGCACATGGTTTTCTCTGCTTACTGTGACATGATATCCCATTTCAATGGAATGAACATGATCAAATATATTTTTATGATTTGAAAGATTCCTTATCCAATGCCCCTTTGATTAGTCCCCTAGACTATGATCGCGATTACATCCTCTACTTGTTAGCCTCAATTGTCTCAGTAGTAGGAGTCCTCATCCAATTAGGGGATGATGGGCATGAACATGTCATTTACTACATTAATAAAAACTTATCAGGGCCACCCTTGAAGTATAATCATGATGAGAAACTCACATTAGCAGTTGTACTTGCAGTCCAGAAACTGTGAAATTATATCCTACTTCGAATTACCAAGGTCATAGCAGATTCCAACCCCATGTAGTACTTTCTTAGTTGACAACAAATTAATGGAAAATTTTCCTGATTGATCGTCATCCTCCAGGAATACAATTTAGTGTTCCCTACTCCCAAAATCAACAAATCTCTCGTCCTAGCCGAACTCATTACGACTTTTCCCTCAGACTCTAAAGCTTCCCCCATCAATGAGGATTTCCCTGACGAGAACCTCTTCTTCATCCCCTCTGAAGACTCCTAGTACGACGACCTCCTCATCTAACTTTGTACTCAGAAGTTTGGGTCTCATCTCTCTCGAGATGATCATCACCACATTCACCATCAGGACCCTCAATACATCCTCATCGAAGATGTTCTCTATCGATGCAGGATCAACACTATTCTTCGGCGATGCCTTATCATTGACAAAACTAACAAAGTCTTGAACGATTTCCACGGTGGAGCTTGCGGTGGTCACCTCTCAGATATGTCCACCACCCAAAAAATCATTCGACTAGGGTACTTCTGGCCCACGTTGTTTCATGAATGCATCCACATTGTCAAGTGATGCGACAAATGCCAGCTTTATGCAAACAAAGCATGAGCGCCACCAACTCTTCTACATATAGTCATCATAGTCAAACCCTTCTATAAATGGGGCATAGACTTCATGACTTGCCATCCTCCATCCAGTAATGGACATAAGTACATTTTCGTGGCCGTATATTACTTTATCAAATGGGTCGAAGCCATGCCCACTTTCAATAACACCACTGACACAACAACACGTTTTTTCTTTAACCACATCATTTGTCGGTTCAAAGTCCCACTACAGTTAGTTTCTGACCATGGTAAACATTTTGAGAATGATATATTTGTAGAACTCTCCTCAAAATTAGGATTCTCCCATGAGTTCACCTCCCCATACTACCCTCATTCCAATGGATAGGTCGAGGCTATCAACAAAGTCCTCAAAACCATGCTACAACATACCGTCAACAAACATAAGACCCACTTGCATCATATGTTGTTTTCTGCTTTATGGGATTATCGTACAGCAGTAAAAAATGCCACCGGTTTTACACCGTTCCACCTCGTCCATGGGATCGAAGCCACACTTCCCATCGAGTGCAAAATCCCCATATTACACACAACCATCGAGCTATTACCTGACACTTCTCCAATTAAGCAATGCTTGCTGACCTTAGAGTCTCTTGATGAAGATCGGCAATATTCATTACAACACAATAAGGTAGCCAAAAAATGGTCCAAAACCACCTTTGACCACCATGTCAACCTTCGCTCATTCAATGAAGGAGATCTCATGTTAGCTTGTGATATCGCCCACGATACTCTCGACCATGGGAAATTCAAGTCATTATGGAATGGACCCTTCATCGTCCAACATTGTGTCACTAAAGGTGCCTATATCTTGGCCTCTCCATAAGGATATCCTCTCAAAGAACTCATCAATGGGTTGTACTTAAAGATGTTTTATGCTTGAGCGTAGCCATCCTACCTTAGGATTTTCTTTGTACACATTTGTAGAGTTTTTAGTCTTCTTTGATACCTCCATTCCTGGTGTATGATCTATCATCCATGTTATTGACAGATACATCATCCATCAACCTACCACATTGGTTATGCTGACGGGGCCAACTGCTGGACCCAGAATCTCACTTCGGCCGCTTGGGCCCTCTATACTCCCTCCCATGTCCTACTCCACTCCAGTGGCATATGTTTGGGCTTGGCCACCAACAACCAAGTTGAATATGATGTCATCATTGGTCTCCTCACCAAGTCCATTCACAGCCACATTTGTCACGTTAACGTTCTTTTAGATTCCTAGCTTGTCGTCCTACAACTCAACAATGTATATCATGTTCACGATCCTTGCCTCTTTCACAAATAACTACAAGTTAGAATCCTATATCAAAAATTTGATTCAATCACATTTACACATATTCCAAGACAACTCAATCAAGTAGCAGATCACATGGCTAACCTAGTATGAGATTGGAATTTATCACATTAAACATCATTTTATACATAACGTCATACATTTGTCACAACACATAGAAAAAACATCATACATTAAAACATAACACATAGAGACATGAATGATCCAAAATATATCCATATATATATATA